>JAEAOA010000943.1:1967500-2037500 GCA_016746295.1 Potamilus streckersoni | reverse complement strand
ATGGGTTGGACCGCCAGTTATATCACCATGAAGAAGCAATCTCAACAAAATAGACAATCATCACCTCACATAGACAAATAAGAATCAGAAACAGAGACAGCAGACCTGCTGAAAGTGGTATTGCTACTCGAGGAAGTGATTTTGTTAATCCATATGTCGATAACTTCCTTGCCAATGTTGACCAATTCGAAATTCTGATTGGCGGAAAATGATCTGTAATAATTCCACTTAAATCGGTAATGAAGCGACTGATATTTGTCAACGATTATTTACAGGTGTTTTCGTGGATATGTATTTTTATTGGTCCCTTATTGACAAAATCGCCAATGATTACCGCATCGGTTAAGAGGATACAATTAGATCAATGACCTGAAAATAAAGATGAATACTCAATTTTGACCGATCATGGTCATGGTGATAAATTCGCGGTTGCCAGCATATAAAGCTATGCACGGGATGGAGTAACTGCTGTTGTTCATGGCCTATTCAGAAGGACACCTCTGAAAGCAATACCGATTACAAAAAGCAACTGGGAATGAAAGCTAGTGACGTTGTTTGTGATGATGCCGATAGCAAAGTATTTTCAGCAATCAAGGATAGACTAGCAAGATTAATACGACCAAAATCCTCAGCCGGTAAGACCTCGGCCAGTACAATTACCCAGCAAAGACGTTATGCCTGTAAATGTTAGTAAAATAATCAATAAAGTCTCAAGTCAAAAACTAGCTGAGTCAGCTGGTGTACGACTACCAGAAAAAGAAAACAATATAAATGCTAGTCTAATAGTAGGAAGTGGTCTTCGTGTTGAACGATATAAATATAATAAAGATGTTCAAACGTGTATCTGATTCAGCATTCGACCTGTGCGCACCAGTTTTCAAGGGTGAATCGGTGCGTGATTATAAAAATTATTCTTATGACACACATGTAACTAACGCATATAGAAGAATCGTATTGCACATTCAGGATACAAGTAGATAGTTCGTGCCCGCTGAGACATTCATTGAATTCGAAGGTAGACTTTTAAAATTGTAAAATGCAGCATATAGAATTGGTGATCGAGTTGGTATTGTTAATAATGGCATCATGGCATTATTTAATTGTGCCACATACATGACTAAGGGAAGAAATATTGAAACATGCTTGGAAAACGTCGACGTTGCCTCAACGATACTTGGCCTTGCAAGATAAAGCGATGATTACTCGAAATCATCTGTTCCATCAATGATACTTATAAATGATATAACTGATCATCCAGAAGCGCGACAATGAATGAAGCTAGAGACACACTTGCATCAATGAATGAAAATTTCATCTTGGAATTTGCAGCATGCAGATTCGATTTTGAACTGAGATGAAGAATTTTCATGTATAATTCAACTATCACATATCTTTGGATTTTGCAGAAATGTCTAAAAGTTTATCTTTCGGGCAAAATATACAATCGTGTTTGTGAGAAAACCTACCTACGATGATGCAATATGTCATGTTGAATGAACTGATCTTGCTGCAATAGCGGAACTTCATCGAAATGTAATACTAACAAAACTTCCTTAGTGGATGCCAACAATAACTCCACCAATAACCGAAAAATAATGGATACTTTCTTTTATAGACAGAGGCAACTAATCAACATTATCATGGCTGTCGTTGACCACATATAGCACTCAAAGTAACAATAATGGTTCATTCACATAACAGAAAAATCTTATCAGGTGCCTCTGTATCAAGATGTATATTTACTGCTTTCCAGGATGCTGCACGAGTAATCTCACAATCACTTACTATAATGATATTTGACAAAATTGGCGTTTCTGAAGTTTCACTGAGGATAAATGAATATCAAGTAACACCTGGGGATATATTATTGAATTTTAATAGTAATCACATTGCACGTGCATATGATCGGTTGATGACATTAATGAGGCGTGATAAAAATGTTGATTCTAGTTTGCATATATCTCAAAAAGGATTTTACAATATAACGCCAGGTTTTTGTTAGACAATCTGAATCTGTCGTTCATATACACTTTCGAGCTCGTGTGACAAGAGGAGCAGCTGTTGCTAATTACAGTGCAATCGCTGTTATACTCTCAGATAAAACAATATTCTTTGAAATTGTTGGTGGACGAATGAGAGACATTGATGCACAAGTCGAAAACATGTAGTTAAATCTTTCGTGATATAATAATGTCATATAATCATGTTAGTGTC
Organism: Potamilus streckersoni; assembly: GCA_016746295.1. Taxonomy (NCBI): domain Eukaryota; kingdom Metazoa; phylum Mollusca; class Bivalvia; order Unionida; family Unionidae; genus Potamilus; species Potamilus streckersoni. Next base: position 2,035,286 of record JAEAOA010000943.1, on the reverse strand, counting down.
AGTCTGACTCCTGGTCAAATTAAAAAGCTACAATCAGTATAAAAAAGAAATCGGGAATATTAATATTACTGAAATAAAGACAGATCACATGTGGTCCAAATAAACTATCACTGCCTGAAAGTCAACTCAGGCATTTCAGTGACGCCAAATGATGAAAGACGGGCGAAAGACTTAATCTGCCCGAGGGTGTTATTAAAGACACCGCCAAGACTGGTGGTATATTTCCACTTCTCGCAGCTATACCAGCGTTGATAGCCGCTGCAGCTCCAGCTGTTGCAAAATAGCTGCATTTGGTTCTGTTGGAACTGCCGCTCTGATGGCAATAAACAAACATGACAAGGAATAAAATCTTCCAAACAAACGTAAAGGTCTATGACTGCCAGAAAGCCCTCATTCTTGTTACGGTTCATCCACAGGGAAAGATCTAAGACTGCCCGGGAGACATCGTTGATACTTTCCATGTCTAACATTGATTTACTTAATGCTGCTAAGCAATTTAACATCATAACTATCAGAGCTCCTTTTATGCGTCATCAATTACCAAAACAACCAAAACGTGTTGCAACCGGAATGATTTATTTCGATAGAAGATCGTGTCCAGAAATCAATGGGTTGCATACGCGATTGATCCATGCGAAATTTTTATTTCAATTTGCATTGACTTATTCCACCGAAAAAATTTTTAAAATATATCAACTGACTTCAAAACGCTCCCATATGTCATTCAACATTACCAACAAAGACAATAACTGATCCGCCAATGTGTGGCTGTGAAGTATTTGCTGTACTCAACGCTCTGTCATCATAAAGGATATCACCTGACGATATAGCCATCCACCGTCGTTTCAAACGGGTCTTAGTGAATATATAATGGTAGACATGTTTGGAAGATCTTCTCAGGGTCTCCAACCTCATGGTGAATTAATTATGCAAAATGTGCTCATATCAAGAACGGGATAGCTAATCGTTTGCGTCTCATAGATGTGGACCAAACAGAAGTTGTTGCTTTTCAGGATCAACAAGGACGATTAAAAACGAGCAATATCCCGTTGACAGATATTAATATGCGAGTTCCAGATGCGACCTAAAATAACTTAGTAATATTTACTACAACCGGTAAAATTAATAACTCGAAGGAATCAGTCTTATTGCGGATGGGAGAGAATGCTGAACGTATAAGGAAATTTGAAGATAGTATGTAATGCGATCTCGACATGAGCAAAAATGCAATTATCGATGTGGGAGATCCAAAATCAAAGATATTGTAACAATAAGATACGTAAACAGCAACAAAGCTATGAGCAGACCTGAGATCGATGATCATTTATTATCCGCCGGTGATACAATGACTCGTTCTCTCAATATGGCTAATTATAAAATTACTGGTCTTAGAAAACCAGGATCAAATGATGATAATACAGCCAAAACATATATCGATCATAGCAATATTCCGACGATGACATTGCTGATGACAATTAATGATGGATTGGCCACATTTAGATCTGAATTTTCTACTCACGTACAAACGCTTTTGAATTTTTGTAGAATTGCAAGTTGAGCTATTAATGATTTTTGGGGGAAATTCAGCAGTCATTGACATTAAACTCTCCGACATAAAAAGTTACCAACAGTGTAGTATATACATTAGCGTCTGGACGTTATATTTATAGTGGAACCCGAAAAAGGGATACCCGTTTGATTTACTATTGGTGTCTTGAATTAGTCGCTAAACTATCACCTACCTAAATTATATAATAAACCAATCAATTGACTTTCTTGAAGCGCAACATTACAGATACAAGCTAATTTGTATGTTGCAGACAGAACTGAAAAATATAATTGACAAGTAAACAGTAAAAATAGAAATACCGCCGACGTATCGTTGTTATTAACATAATTGTGTACTCTGCATCTGCGGTTTTCGCTTGAACAGTAACTATAATCGGATCATTATAAGCGTCATACATCAGTGCAACAAGAATGGCAATTGGTGTTTCAATAATAACATGTGTAGCTGGTAGTTTTAATATTATCGCAAATTATATCTACGTGTGCGACTGATAAATTAAACGAATATACTACGTTGCTATGAACGGCAATAAACTCGAATGCAACTTATCATCAATGATATCATTGGGGCTCAGTTAAGGAATAATATCAGATCAAAAGTTTGCTGAAAAGATTATGGTTCACCATGAAGCAACTGGAAGCCAAGACTTTGACAGACCTAAAGACAGAATCACTTTACTTTAATAAAGAAAATGAATAATAATGTCATCAAACGATCAAGGATCGTTACAATTATTAGAAAACAATTATCGCTAATAAAACACCTCCAACAACCACGACGATATCAGCTAGCTAATCCAATTCTGAATTCGACGTTCGTTTTCCAAAGGCGATTCCAGCTAAAGAAATAGCATTAGTACAATGCGTGTATATTACAGCTGGCCAAATATTAGATCAAATTCATTCAGATTGGTTACCCAAATATAACTCATTAGTGTTTTTCTAATAAAAATAAATCCGATAGAAATCTATATGGGGAAGTTGTTTGTATTTCAACGGGCAGTTATCAAATGGAACAGATTAATAGTGAATTCCAAAGCAGGATTAAATCTATCACTTGAAAAGAATCTAAAATTTTTATCGCGGTTCACTTGCCAACATTATCAGCTGCGATAGAAATATGGACACCCGACTACGCCGTAGATATATCTCAATCATCGATAAGAACTGTATAAGAATGGGCAGAAGTAGACCTAAACGATCCGACTTCGTTACGGAAAGACATATATTTTTAAAGTATCCAGAATATCGAAAATATTAACATGGATTAAGAGAGAGAGAGAGAGAGAGAGAGAGAGAGAGAGAGAGAGAGAGAGAGAGAGAGAGAGAGAAAGAAAGAGAGAGAAAGAGAGAGAGGAGAGAGATGAGTATAATACCCACTTTTATCTCATTTGATGGTACAAAGTTTCCTAAATGTAATTATCCTCTTTTTATTTCTGACATCTTTTGCATCAGTCATTCTTGGAAACATGTGTCTCAAATAACAAAAACCTTCTCCTTCATTGTTCATCGCTTTCACGAAATTTTTTATTAGCCCCAGTTTTATGTGAAGAGGAGGCAAAAACATTTTTTGGTCGGATCAACAAGTGGTTCATGTACCACGTTTGTCTGTCCTGGAACCAAATTCGAACGTAGTGACCAGTCCTTTTTTATGTAATGTGACGCTTTATCACGGCTGTCCCATTCGCAAATGTAACAACAGTACTTGGTATTTCCGAGATGCATTCCAAGTAGCAGAGCCACTATCTTTAGATCTTCACAGATGTTCCAGTTGTACTTGGTGTACTGGATGTGCTTTAACAACAGTTATATGTTTTAATATGTTTCTTTCATATGTGCACCATAGCCAACAGGTATTGAAGTGTGGACGTTGCCATTGTGTAACAAGCTAGCTTAGAGACTTAACACTGATGAATCAATAAAGAGACGTCATTCTTGTGGGTCAAACTCTCAAATCAAAGATGTGTGTTTCACTTATGCTGACTCACCACAGTTTACTCATTTAAGATCTTTAATGCTAACGTACTTTTAAATAAATTTAGTATAGATAAAAAACAGATTTTCTGATACCGCAGTTAGAGTCGCCATATATTCATTTTATACCGATTAAAAATATACACAGGATTGCTAAAACATATCGGTACTGATGCATCATATGACGAATGGATAATAAAACGAGAAAAGATTCGTAGTTATTCTTAATCTGCCGACGCTGAATCTAATAAAATATATTACAAGTTCTGAATATGATTCTATGACCAGTCATAAATCTGTTTATCTCACTGGACCTGGTAAACAGCACGTGCAATTGAATTATTTCGGAATTTTGACATGATTGTTTTGACACCCACAAATAGACTAGCCAAAGCAATGAACGAACGAGGAGTTAGATTTCATGCTTGTCACAGCTTCTTCCTATGTAAGGGAGATGCATGGACTCCTGAGCGAATGGGTGAAAACATATATCCCTAAGGTTATTGTCTTGGCTGAGATATGCACAGTCTGTGGATGCGTCAAAAATATTTCTTGTTTCATGTTATCATCTGTGGCGATCATGGTCAACCACCAACCATTGTTGGATCATCTCCGCATGAATGGCTAAAAAAGTTAATTATTTTGAGGAAATAATTGATGATTATAGAGCTATTGATGAATCCCTGAAAGAGTTTAAGGATTCATCAAACTGCAGACAGATGTGAGATAATGCGTGAAGTAATTCTAGAGACTACGGTGAATGAGTTTTGGAATTTTTGGAGGCCTGCTGATTTGATAATTGCAAGTACGAAAATAATTTGTGATACACTTCAGCAAGAAATATTTCTGTTACATAAAGAATTGTTTTTAGATCTTCCTGTTCCATTATGTTAAAAACCAGCAGACACATGGAAACAAAATATTAAAGTTGATATTCCTGGAACCTTGACAGAGTCAAGGAGAAACAAAATCTCGTTTTTAATGATATTATATTGGTTCCTGTGTGTGCTGTTGAGACGATGCTATATTGATTCCTTCATCACAAAGATTACATATTTCTAATACAAAGGTCTGAATTGTCGATGATCGGATCAAGTGGTCACATTTTGTTTATCTGGCAATGTGTATAGTCAGAAGAATGCCTCAGCTACGGAGGGTTATCAGAAACTGCACAATGGCTCAGGAAACCTCTGCTAGTACTTTCGATGATATAGTAAGAAACAAATTACCTGTTATCACGATCTAACAAAAAAGTTAACGTGACTGTGATTTTAATATTGAATTTATTATGACACTGAAACTACAACAAAACAATCATTGAGCGGGCTATAACACATTATTGTTGTAGCAGTATTTTAATAATAATCCAAAACATTTCATCGTGGACATAATTTATAGTACCCTCGATCACACACGCACAAATGTGACGTTGACCAGTCTTGGGTGTAATTGACGTAAAGAAACTGGTGTCCTGCTTTCACAGAAGTGAAGGCGGTGGTAATTGTGTATATACAGAAATCACTTGTAAGTTTTTGCGTACAAATTCACGTTGAGGAGCAGTTGAATCTAACCTGTAGATTGCAGGTCTAGTCGTGGATCTTACAACGCTGAAAAAAGTATGTGTGGTTACACTCAAAATAGGATCAGTTGCTCTTTTTACCCCCTTCAATTTCACTAGTTTCATATAAATAATTTACAGTCACAATACTTAATACTTGTTGTTTTGAGAAAGAGTCACGTCGTTGTACTAGTATGTGTTTTTGTGATGGTCTTGATAGTTTTCATAGACGTTCCACGTGTAATTTCATTTTTTAACGCAGCTATCACATTTGGTAGTCTTACAACTCATTCTTGAGATCTCGTGTCTTACTGCAATTTATTTAGGGAAATTTTATACCATGCCGCGATGTTGAACAATCCAGTTCGGATAGTTTCCAGGTGCAGACACAAAAATACTGACGTAATTTATGCTACTCAGAGATATACACAAATAGCTAAAGTGATCAATGAAAACTTCAATATTTTAGTTGTATTTAATGGAGTCGGTACACATACTCTGCGAAACATTTATCAGACTTGTTGTTCAGGAGATGTGGATATGAATATTCAGAAACTTCTTTTCAAAAGCGCAATCTATCTCACACTGATTTATCACGATAAATTTGTAATATCCTGGGTCGCGATATCCTATAGGTCTCGATAAAATTTTTGTTTGAGAGACACAGCAGCAAGGAGGGCGAGGACAAAGAGCAGCAAGGAAGGCGAGGACACAAACTGTGTGTATAGGTATGTATACAAACATACAAAAAGCGAAAACGCAAAGGTCAAAAACAAAATAACAAAATAAGGTAACCCAATTAATGAAGTCTCGGTCGGTTAGAGGCTTTGTTTTGATGTTATTGACCTTGTATTTCCGTTTTTGTAGAAAGCTTTACGTTTAAAAAATAACCGTTCTAAAGCAATTTGTAGGATTTGCCCTCCTTGCTGCTGAAGTAAAACCAAAAAGTTTTTAAAATCGACAATTACTTTAATTCTTTAAGTTATAACAAGTATTATAAATTCATCTTAAAACTTGTAAACAATTTTACAATGTGATTGTTGTTTGTTACAAGTGATGTATTGAGGTTACTGCTTGTGGTGTTCCAATATTTACCCATTCAAAAATAAACAAAATTTGACTGTCAATTTTCTCATTTGCAACATAACAAATTAAATAGAGGCCTCAAGTGGCCGAGTGGTCGAATGTGGTCACCGTTACGGATCACTGCCATCTCACCTCTGTGTGCGTTGGTTTAAGTCTCAGGCTCGGCCAATGTGTGTACGTGAGAAAGCTTGCCAGTAGTTTCTCGTGGGGCAGTGGTTCTTTCCCCGGTTTTCCCACTTTTTTTCCCCCACCATTTATACTGGCCGCCTTATACAGTATATCTTGTGCTGAAAATAGTGATAAACTCTACAACAACAACAACACATTAATAAAGGTCAATTGCAATGTTGGATGAAAAATATTTCACGTAAGAGGAAATTAACAAGGTAAATATTGATTGCTATCAAGAGAGACAGACAGACAGACAGACGCAGTCGCTCACACACTATATCTTGCCCACCATTAAACATACAAATTATTAAAGCAATAACACTTTTTTTCCAATACGGCTACAAATGGAATAGATCGACAAACTTACTTAAAATACATACAATGCACAGACTGAAGCTAACACTGTGTAGTATGTTTGTTAATCTAGTGGATTGAACCAAGAAAAGGAAAACCTAATTGATGAATTATATTCTGCAAACGGAATGTAAATTAACAAATTGTATTAACTTTTTTAAGTATTATGTACGTTCTAAATGCAATCAACGATACTAACGCACTTCTCTTTCATATCTGATTATTAAATAATACTCACTGATTGCGGCTCACCAGAACATCTAATGAATTTGGTTCTTTATCACACATTACAATTTCAACATCGTATTTGAATCAGTGTAATAATTTTCTGACTTTTACACCAAGCACGTGTTTTGTTCCCGAGTGTTCAATCTGCACATTTTTGGTTCTAAGTATCATTTATTCCACGTATGTATGCAGTTATCTTGACGAAGAAGAAGAAGAAGAAGAAGAAGAAGAAGAAGAAGAAGAAGAAGAAGAAGAAGAAGAAGAAGATGATGATGATGATGATGATGATGATGAGGAGGAGGAGGAGGAGGAATAAGAAGAAGAAGGTTGGGAAGGAGAATAATACAACAAAATAATAATAATAATAATAATAATAATAATAATAATAATAATAATAATAATAATAATAATAATACATATGGATTATTGCTTGCAATCTTCAATTACTTCATTATTTAATTATTCCATTCCAACGTAGAAGGAATTTTAGAAATTAATTTGCGTTTTTTCATATTTTTACATCAAATGACATGCTTCATTTTTCAAGCACCTTTAAAAACAATATAGCAGATGCATGAGATACTAATGCAATAATTATAAAGAGTTTTTATTTACTATATTATACTCTCCAAATGTTTTAAATTTCAACAACACCATTACTGCTTTCATTGTAAAATATACTTTCTTGCTGTATAACAAGAAAACCCTATGCATCCTCCTCATTCCATACACTTTGCATCACCAATTCCAATCTGAAATATCGCTTGTAATGTTATTAGTCAAATTCTCTTTATTATGAAAATCTGAAATAGTAATGGTCAAATTATTATCACTATATGTGACAGTCAAAGAATCACCTAGAGCTTTTCTAACGCGCTATAGTCAGCAAAATGGTGCTTTCTTAACTTGATAGAACTGGTGTGAAATAAGGGAGTAAGATGGAAACAATATTTATAATGTGCGTTAAGCCACACACCGACATACATACATACATACATACATACATACATACATACATACATACATACATACATACATACATACATACATACATACATACATACATACATACATACATACATATATATATATATATATATATATATATATATATATATATATATATATATATATATATATATATATATATATATATATATGTATGTATGTATGATTCAACAACTTACCAGCAATATTTCCATTCCATGGTCTTTGCTATAGGTCGTGTGTCTGGATAAATGAATCGATTGGAATGGCTCAGTCAGTGATCGTCAAGTAAGCAGTGTTTGCTTTTGCGGCTGTTTTCTATATTGTGAACTGCGCCTACGCTATCGCGATCTATTAGAATAATGTGTGGTTGCAATCTTAAGGGAATTTCAACGGTAGCCCCATAATGACTAAAATGCGATGTGTTTTTCGATTGATCAAATTTGATATACATTAGAAAAAACTACTTTATAATTTGTATATGTGATGCTATACGATGACCACTGTTTAATAATTATTGTTATATATGGTTTTCTTTACAATCATACTCGTTCATGGAACCGAAATAAAACAACGCGAAATGCTTGAGTACGACGATCAGATCTGAGTTAGATATATGTTTATTAATAAAATTGTTAAGGATATGAAATCTTCGTTTACGATGAATCTTGTTCGAAGGGTAAGACTAGTTTTTGCTACTTCGCAGCCTACGCAAAAGCATAATTGAAATAAGGGACAGTGAAAAGGATTCAATCTTGACTCTTCTTTGAAAGAAATTTTCTTTAAAAAACTTCAGTTTTAATTAAAATGGTGATGCAAAGGTTTATGTTATGGGGAGTATGAAAATGTGTTTTTCTTGTTATACAACAAAAAAACATATGTCACAATGACAGACATTAGGTCCATATTTCACAATAAAAGACATTAGGTCCATGTTTCATAATGACAGACATTATGTCCAAAATTAATTCAAAAGTACTAAAACCCAATGATTCTTGAACTGATTCACTAACATCAAATGATCACCATCATCCCAATCTTTGCCTAATCAATGCATAAGTTGTTGGAAAATACCAGACATAAAAGGCAGATAACTGATGACAATCAAAATATCAAAGAAGACCAAAAATTGTAAAAAGGAATTTTAACAAAGCTTGTGTTATTTGTTTTAATTTAAATATTTCCGGAGAAATCACTTCTGAAAATTTTGTGGACACATACCATGATCAACAAGTTTTGGTTTCCTGACTTGATGTTAGGTAAGTGACTGACACAAATATTATATAAATATGATTGATCTCCCGCATTTAGAAACATCGCTTTCACGTTCCTCTGATACAAAATGATTTCTCGATCTTGGGTTGTCTTTTTTGCCACTAAATGACCAGCCAGTCAAATTTCATGGAATAGACTAAAAGTCTCCTCTCAATATGAATTCATTAGTATAATGTCATGCCTATCAATTCTATCATCAAGAGCGGGGCTAATGAGCATCTAAAACGAAAGCATAAAGATCTGTATCATGCTCCTGTTCTACAACGAGTGGTTGTTGTCATCATTGGCTTTCGTTTAGCTAATGAGCATCTAAAACGAAAGCATAAAGATCTGGATCATGTTTCTGTTCTACAACGAGTGGTTGTCGTCATCATCTTGACTTGAAAACTAGAATGAGTATTAAAAGGATGATGACTGTGACCAAGACATCTTGTTTTAATAATATCAGGATGAAATGTGACTTCATCGGAAGACTGTCCAATAAATGTGTCAACGTAAGGAATAATTTAGCGGGAAACACCACTCTGAAGAGTACTTACTAGGTCTTCACATCACTAAGGATATAATTGATAAGCTCTTCAATTAATATTAGTTTACTATGATTATCGTAATCTTGATCACATTTTTTACCATAACATCACCAATCAAAATTAGTTTTCCCCTTGCAAATATGACAGGTTTGTCGGCTTACCTTTGGTGCAATTCCTAAACTTTTGTCTATATCCCTCAGGTACAAATCTCATACTTTTCAAGATACGTTACTTAACCAAATCATAATCAGCACTTTTTTTGCAACAACTGAAAGTTGCAAACTTCATGAACTATAACAGTACTTTTTAATATAAAATTAAACTCTCTCTCTCTCTCTCTCTCTCTCTCTCTCTCTCTCTCTCTCTCTCTCTCTCTCTCTCTCTCTCTCTCTCTCTCTCTCTCTCTCTCTCTCTCTCTCTCTCTCTCTCTCTCTCTACATTTGTATGTGACTTTCCTTGTCCTCCTTATGAATTGGCAATCCACTATTTTTCCTGAAACTCAAATATTGATAAAGACAATTCTATATGTTTCCTATTTAACTGTAATTGCTTCAATGTTTATAAAAAAAAAACATTTACAGACTTACTAATTAAATCCAAAGCACTTTTATCCAAAATATACTATACATGGGTAGAGTTTGAAACAAACTTAAATATATGTGATGATAGCGTGAAGACATGTTGGTTTATCTAAGGAGATTCCAAACTACGATAAATTAAATGTTAAATGACAACTGCTAATATCTCTGAAATATGGTAAAAAAAATCAGATCTGGATGAGACCCCATTTCTACTACAACTCAGTGGTTTTAAACTAAGTAGTAAAAAGAAAAATAAATCAGAACGTTATTGTTTGTTTACGAATATAACCAAGAAACACTTTAATTCTCAAAGTTATAACATGCACATTAAAGAGAAACTTACAGTATGATCATTAAATCATAACAATTATATCACAAATCCAAAGATGATGTGTGTTCCGAATCAATTTTAATATTGAAGACGCTAATGTACTAAATGTTTTGATATGTCATAGTGTAGGTCTTTGAACGAATTCAAAATAATCCCAAACTAGTATCACTCCAGTCAATAATTACTTCAATATTTCTAATGAATGATTTAAACAAGGTTTTCTCTCAAATCATATCTGAATACAACTAAAGGTAATTCCATTTTATTTATCATAAAATAGGAATTAGAGATTTTGTTTTATAAGAATATTATATAAAATCCTAAACCACAATAAGGTCACCAGGATGTGGGTCACAAATTCACCTCCAGAATATTCCAAGGTCAAAATGTCATATCCACATTTATATAAATTACCATTATCTTAAAGAACAATAGTAAACAATGCACAAACATTAACTATCTAAACATTTGCTTATAAATAATTATAAGCTTAAACTACAACCTATTATCATAGATACAAGTTAAGAACACGCCACGAATGATCAAGACATGTACCAAAAGCAGCTGTGAAATTGTGCAGAGATAAAATTCGTATTTTGTTCTGTGCAAAACAGCACGTTTTTTGTAGTGTTGTATTGCTCAGAACAAAAAGAGTTCATATTTTCCCATACAATTGTAGTAAGCTACTTATTATATGCCTATCAGGAATTTAAATTTAAGACTGAATAATAAAAACACCCCACAAGAAACAATATAATTTAATTGATTTTTGATTCCAAATTAAATACACAAGCGTAGGTATAACAATACAAATAAACAATATTAATGCCATCAAAACACCTCTCAGCAACCTTTAAACCTGGTCGCTCGCTCTCACTGATTAGTTTTATAAATAAGTCTCCTTATTCGACTTGAATTTTAAATTTGGAGTCGTGCTTTGAACGAATACGCATTGAAAAAAAAACATTTCCATTTGGTCTGGAATGAATGGATTTAGTTTTTTTTTTCTTGATGCAGTTAAATTCAGCTTTCTATTAATGATTAATTGAATTTATTAGCTTGATCATTTTCTCACTATGTACATGTGATTTGATCAGTAGAGGAACTGACCTGGATTCAACTGCACCTGTGTTACTGTTCTGCTGTTGACTATTGCGAAACATTGAGTTTGAAACTAAAAAGTCTTTGAATTTAAATTTTCTAATAGACTCTACGGAGAGTCATATACATTTCGTTTTAAATGTAGTAAGAAGAATGGGATTTCCGTTGGAAATGTAATCGTAAATTTAGTATGCGTTTTTGATGGGTATCCAGTTTTGTAGCACATGCTGTTTGGATTAACAGAGCAAAGACAGAACATTTTGAAGAAATTCAATGTACACAAATGTAAGTATACTTATTGCCATTCTTATTTCCAGCTAAAGAATATATATATATATATATATATATATATATATATATATATATATATATATATATATATATATATATATCTATATATATATATATATATATATATATAGATGCAATAAACTGACGACGAAGAGTACGAAACTAGTAACTAATTAGCCTAAGCGCTTTCGACTCTTAATGAGTCTTTTTCAAAGGCAAATACAAAACATATATACGATAAACAAATAAACACAAAAACGTTGTGTTTGTAAACCTCTACATTGTTGTCTTCACATGTGCTAAAACTATAAATACAACCAGCTTGTATAGACTAATTGCGGAAACTGAAAACGTTGTATAATTCCCTAAAAGTCTACAAGCCAAAGCGACATCTATTTTTACTTTCTGTACATATGAAACGCAGATTATATTCCGGATATTTGATTCTATACCGGTTATTCTTATAGTAAAAATTGAATGATAACAAGAAGATTTAGAAAATGTTAAATTCTACTAGTGCATAGTTTTTATTTTATAGTCTTCTTGGTTTACACCGCTTGGTTTCAATGTTCTAAGGCGGCGTATCCAGAATGATTGCTTTTCCTTCCTGGTTTCGGAACTCCAGCTGTGGTTGTTAGCAATAGCGATAAGTATTATATCACTGAAAGTGTGGTCAGGGGAGGAGAAGTGTTCTGCGACCGGGCTTCTGTACAGCATTTTTGTAATCCAATCAGATCTATGAAGGTTTATCCTTTTGTGTAGCTTTTCAGTTTCTCCGACGTACTGAATGCCACAGATCTTACATGTGATGAGATAAATCACATTCTCTGTTTTGCACGTTTTGTTTGGACCATGTATGTTTAGTTTTTCTTTAGTCACTGTGCTAGTGAATGTCTTGGTCTCTATCATATGTTGACAGGTTTTGCATCTTTTATCGCCACAGGGTCCAGATTGACTAGGTTGGTTTTGACTAGCGATTGGCGTTAGCATTGCCCTGACTATGATGTCCTTTAGGTTTTTCTGGTCTCCGGTAAGCTACTACAGGTTTGTTCGGAAGTATTAGGTTTAGTATGTCTGACGATTGCACGGTTGGCCAGTGGTTTGTGATGATTTTACCTACTTTGGGATTGTCTGGGTGATAGAACAGAATAAATGGTATCCTATCAACCTTTTCTTTCTGTACATATCTGAGTAGGTCATCACGGTTTGTTTGTTTGGCCCTTTGGATTGCCTCCGCAATCAGGTCTTTGTCGTAGCCTCGGTAAATTAAATGTTTAGCCAGCTCTTCAGACTTTTCTAGGAATCTTTTATCGTCGGAGAGCAAATTCTGCGTATCCTCAGTGCCTGGCTATATGGAATGTTCTTAATGTAGTGTTTTGGATGACAGCTGGTTGGGAGGAGATACTGGTGTTTGTCGGTTGGTTTCGAGTAGATGTCTGTGTGTAATTTGTTTTCCACCAGTCTGGTTGTTGTGTCCTGGAAAACATGGCTTGAGTTGGAAATTTCTGCCGTGAATTTTATTAAAGGATGGAAGTTGTTTGCCTTTGATATGAAGTCATCCAGACTTTCTCTTCCATACTGCCACTTCATTTCTATATCATCGATAAAGCGTACCCACTGGTATGGTGTACGCTCAACCGCTGCTAAGAGCTGACCCTCAAGTTTTCCCATGAAAATGTTAGCATACGCAGGGGCCATTTTAGTACCCATTGCAGTTCCATTGATTTCTAGGTAGTTTTCTTCATTAAATTCAAAGTTGTTGAGTTTTAGGACAAGCTCCAGGAGTTGGACTAAGAAGTGTGTGGGTGGATTGTTTACAGTTCTTAGGATTGTTTACAGTTCTTGTTTCCCATGCTTCACTACATGCCTGTAACCCTTCGTTGTGCTGTATGTTGGTGTACAAAGATGTGACGTCTAAGGAAGCAAGTAATGTATCTGGCAAAACACTGCATTAAGAACATTCCATATAGACAGGCACTGAGGATACGCAGAATTTGCTCTCCAACGATGAAAGAGTTCTAGAAAGGTCTGAAGAGCTGGCTAAACATTTAATTTACCGAGGCTACAACAAAGACCTGATTGCGGAGGCAATCCAAAGGTCCAAACAAACAAACCGTGATGACCTACTCAGATATGGACAGAAAGAAAAGGTTGATAGGATACCATTTATTCTGACCTATCACCCAGACAATCCCAAAGTAGGCAAAATCATCGTAAACCACTGGCCAACCGTGCAATCGTCAAACATACTAAACCTAATACTTCCGAACAAACCTGTAGTAGCTTACCGGAGACCAAAACACCAAAAGGACATCCTAGTCAGGGCAAAGCTAACGCCAATCGCTAGTCAAAACCAACCTAGTCAATCTGGACCCTGTGGCGATAAAAGATGCGAAACCTGTCAACATATGATAGAGACCAAGACATTCACTAGCACAGTGACTAAAGAAAAACTAAACATACATGGTCCAAACAAAACGTGCACAACAGAGAATGTGATTTATCTCATCACATGTAAGATCTGTGGCCTTCAGTACGTCGGAGAAACTGAAAAGCTACACAAAAGGATAAACCTTCATAGATCTGATTGGATGACAAAAATGCTGTACAGAAGCCCGGTCGCAGAACACTTTTCCTCCCCTGGCTACACTTTCAGTGATATAATACTTATCGCTATTGCTAACAAACACAGCTGGAGTTCCGAAACCAGGAAGGAAAAGAAATCATACTGGATACGCCGCCTTAGAACATTGCAACCAAGCGGTGTAAACCAAGAAGACTATAAAATAAAAACTATGCACTAGTAGAATTTAACAATTTCTAAATCTTCTTATTATCATTCAATTTTTACTATAAGAATAACCGGTATAGAATCAAATATCCGGGATATATTCTGCGTTACAAATGTACAGAAAGTAAAAATAGATGTCGCTCTGGCTTGTAGACTTTTAGGGAATTATACAACGTTTTCAGTTTCCGCAACTAGTCTATACAAGCTGGTTGTATTTATAGTTTTAGCACATGTGAAGACAGCCATGTAGAGGTTTACAAACACAACGTTTTTGTGTTTATTTGTTTATCGTATATATGTTTTTTATTTGCCTTTGAAAAAGACTCATTAAGAGTCGAAAGCGCTTAGTCTAGTTAGGTACTAGTTTCGTACTGTTCGTCGTCAGTTTATTGCATCTATTTTAATTAATCCCTGACACACGTGATCCCTTGGTGGATCCAGTACGCTTGAAAGGATTGTTATTCGCCATATGATTTGTATTCTTTATATATATATATATATATATATATATATATATATATATATATATATATATATATATATATATATATATATATATATATATAACCCTGTCTATTTAAAAGGCATTTAAAGTTTATATGGCTACTATGAATCCAAACATTGTGTCAAAAAAGACAAGTTAAACGGGAAATATTGAAAGCAGATGCAGCATGACTGTTCATTTGACCAGCGATAAAATAATACGTCTTCGTCCTCTTCGACTCTGAGGTTCTTGGTTGTCTACCAAAATCTTTTTCAGTTGCATTTTGATTTCGTCTTTCCTGTTTTGAATAACTTGTTAAATGGTAAGTCTCTGCGTTTGAAGTGATAGCCCCATAGTCTTAATATTCTTTTCGTTAATATTTCAGTATGGAAAATACAGCACGTTTCTGATAATATGAAGTACACGGAGAGAAAAAGGAGGATTTAATTATACTGATTATATATGCCATAGGACCACATCCCCAATCCATATTTAATTAATTGTAACGATCAATACTCTCCATTCCAGATTATGCAAATAAACAATTTGGGTTTTATGACTCCTAGACTAACCTCTGTCACCTTCCAATTTTCAAGTATTTTTGTTTGTTTGTTTATTAAGGAATGGTGATATCTAGCACAACATCATTTTATATGGTTTGGTTTGGTTTTGCTTCTTTTTTATCGCAACTATATAGGTCAGCATAACATTACCTGGTTATTGCTCAGAAGGAGTTATTGAATTTAGGGAATGAAAACTTTGATTTACTATATACAGATTATCGGAGGAAGCGAGGAATGCCGAGCCCCTACTTGTCACCTGTTTTATTCAACTGTTGTAATTTACATATTATTTTGTGCTCATTTATTTCTCATTTAACTTTACATTGTGAGAATCGTTCAGTATTTCCTGATATTGCACGCCACGTGCAGCATTCATACTATATGCACGTGAAAAATAGAACTATTTTCTAACGTAAATATTTTTTTATGAATGAACTAAGCAGATATTTCATAAACTGCCATATACCCGCCAATGTTTTATAGACTGACACATGTATACAAACTGCTTGGCACATTCAGCGTTAACTTTTTTGATACAATGTTTAAAAATTTAAGCTACCTATAAACGCCATACAGGGTTTTCACAAAAGCACGCAAGTAATAAGACATAACTGTCTTCTTTAGCTGGTAATAAAAAATGGCAAAAATATACTTACAATTTTAAAGCCTGAATTTCCTCAAAATGTATTTTCTTAGTTCTGCAAATCCGAATTACATGAGCCATATCATAAGTTCTCAAGGTTCATTACAGTTCGAAAGTGTACTGTAATTTCGAGTATATTCCATTTGCAATTACATCCTCCTTACTGCACTCAAAATGAAATAAACATTAAATTCCACAGCATTTTTTCCGATAATTGCAATTGAAAGGCTTCATAATTGTCCAACATTATGATCTGAATCATTCAACAACAGAACAGAAACACGCATGTCGATGTCAACACACTTCAATACCATTAAATTGGCAGACGCTGCTGGAATCCGATGTAAGTTACTTCATGTAGATAAATCCAGACCATAATCACAAAATTGCGTTGAATCGACAAAAATACCAAATCGTATTCATTCCAGATGAAATGGAAAAGTTGTTGAAATGCGTATTCATTAACAATATTACTCCAAGTTTCAATTTTAAGTAGACCAAACGCCATTTTCTTTCGAAACTTATTTGCTAGCGCGCGACCCACTTCAAATTTGTCTGGGCGGAGTTACGTACGCCATTTATGTCATGATGCAGCTAAGCTTGTACATTTAGTTTGGAAAGCGGCATACATTCGGTTACTTTGTTTATTGTATTGTAGTGTATCTTTGTTTATATATTTAAGCATTGGAAAGAATAAGAAAATGAGCATATAATAAAAAGACTACTGCATTTATATGGGAAAATATGAACTCGTTTTGTCGGATGGATATACTGCACTCCCAAGGTCGTGCAGTATAACCATCAGAAAAACTCGTTTATATTTTCCCACACAAATGCAGTAACCTATAAATTTAGTATGCATGTTTTGATGAAAGAGATTTAATATTCTACATGCCAGCTTTATTATATGTTATTACACATATGTATAATCTAACAGTACAATCTCAGTTATGAATTATCTTTAGCTGTTATGTAAACATTTTCGATGTTAATTAAAGGATATTATGTTTATCTGAAGAACTTTTTTATTAATTGGAAAATGCTACATTAATCTGCAGAAACTTTTCTTCAACTCAACATATGTCAATTATGTGTCTGAGTAACGTCATCTGCACAGAGAAAGTCATCGAAAAAATAGAAACACCCAGATTTTAGACGGATAAAATGCTTACTTCAGATGCAGAAACACAGTTGTAAAATTGTACCTAGTTAAAATATGTACATGTAAAGACAAAGCCTTAACCTAATCGCTGAGCGAGCACAGCGAGTTTAACAAGCCATGAATCTCATGGTTTAATTATTGTTTTGCAACTAATTGTAGATAAATGTTTTGAAATAACAATAAGTTGATAAAACATCCAAAAAATCCCCACCGTCCGATTGCGATTCTAATTTTGTACTTTGTATATAGGTTATAGCGCATGAATATGCAAGGATTATTGTATTGAAATTTTTTACCGAGATGACCAAATGATACGTGATTATATTAATGCCATACATCAAGTATCAGACTTGCAAACTCAACACGATAACACTTTGTATTAGAGATGCGCCTTTGGTAAATTAAATCTGTAAAGTATGTATGTTGGTCTATCCCGAATAAACGTTAACTCCCTAAAGAACATAATAATGAGTGACTCGAGGAAATTCGATGTAATGCGACTTTAACATTACAATATATGAGATTTTCATGACGTAGGCAAGTTGCATATTTGATGTTAACTGAGTCTAACTTTAACTACAGTTTGGATCCTAGTACGCGACAAATGCATCAAATTAGTATGCTAATTCAAGATGAGGTGATACCAAAAGGCTTGAAAAACCATTAATTATCACTATAACATTTAGATTGTACATCTTTTTCAGTAACAAACGGGCAATAAAACTTAGCAATGGACATGCCAAATGTAGCTTTTTATATTACAATGAATGTAATACAGTAGTTCGCAATAATCAAATTTTGTTGCAAAATTTGACTATAGTCTTGGTCCTGAAGCAGTAAGATAAAACGAGTGAAAAAGAATCTATAAATGTATTTGTTTCTAATATTAAATATATATTTGTTTCAGACTTTTAGTCGGAAGACAGGTGGATAGGGGCGAGGCATGAACTGTTCAAGTCTATTAGATCAAGATTATTTTCATAGAATTTGAAGAACGTAAGCCACCGCTTTATTCAGATTTGATAACGATTGCCCTAGATTCTGTTGATACTATGTTACGATCAATGGTATACATTTATATGATTTATATGATTAATCGCTCGGTTCTTTTAATAAAATACTGTAAGCCAGGCATAGGGGTTGGAAACTGAATATTGACCAAAGGTACGTACTAGACAGTGCTTTTTATCAAGGTATAATCTTTAAGTTGTTCTTAATTTGCATTAAATCAAAAATGCTTTTCAAAAAAAAGGAAAAAATAAATTCACAAAAAACATCAAATCTACACTAAATAAAGACTTTGCATTCGGTTGTTAGTTTGCGTGAAAATTGTGATGATATTTTCTTTCACAGCAACTGTAATGTTAATTATCTGGTCACAGGAAAGCAATGTTTACCACTGGAATCCAAAGGATCTTTAAAGACAAATTCCTTTGGTATAATATTTTTATTTTGCAATTGCATCAAGTATGACAAATAATATTTATATAGCTCCGCGTAATGAAATCTCAATTTCAAATTGCAACTACTGTACATTTTTTACGTAAGGGGTAGCAGCTTTATTCAAAATGTGATCATGTAACCACGATCTGCCATTAATACATGTACATGAAATATTAAAATATCTACATCTCCATGCAAAAGAAACATTGGAATAAAGTCAGATATGTAGTTTAACGTAGTCCTTGAGATGCGCATAAGTATGGTTGTGGTGGAGAACAGAATTAAATATTATTTCCTAATATATATATATATATATATATATATATATATATATATATATATATATATATATATATATATATATATATATATATATATATAGCAGATTTAACGTTTTAAGAATGTTAGTTTAAAATTCTATACCAAACAGTTTACACTGAGATCTGTGCAATACCCTTGAAAATGGATATTTGAAGCCTATCCAACTAATTATACAAAGAAAGACTGACGACAGATTGACTATGTAGTTGAATTAAATTAAAAAGGATGAAAACGTTCTCATCTTCCGAACTGTTTTGGGGAACAGAAAAGACTGATTGAGGGCAATTTAATAAGACGGTCTTTAATAAGCTCAGTGTAGTTTGCTAATGCTCTATTTTAATCCACTGATTGTGTTCAGTTTTTATTAAAAGCTATTATACTTATATTACCTTCATATTGTTAAAACCTCAACACATACAACTACAACAATCAGTTTTGTATATAGATTATCAGAGAGAAGTTCTAAAGAATAATTGTTTTCAACCGTTTATTTTGAACCGACATATTCAGCTGGATATACAGGACCGTACAAGTAGATGAGATTCTTCAGACTTATTAATAGTAACAAAATCCACTAATGTATACTATTACGACAATATGGTCTTACACTGTTTCAGAAAAAAGCAAAACAACATGTTGAGTAAAATTAAACAAATGATGTCTTTCCTCACACTACGAAGTAAAATTTAACAGGAACTTACAGTGCTATGAATTAAATACCGAATAATCCCAACTGTCCTATCACAAATCCAAACGATATAATGATCTGAATTAATTCCAAAAGACACGAATGTGTTAATGTACCAATAGTTGTAATATGCCGATGTGCCAATAGTCTTTAAGTATTACAGTGATATAATCCAAAGTGTCTTTGAATCAGACCTCAATAATTTCAAGTAGTGATTTTGTCCAAAAAGTCCACGAGTGCATTGTCATTCAAATGAATATAATTTCTATAAACATTTATTCTCAAATTATATCTAAAACAGTAAATTATTTCACTGACTGAACCTAAAATTGTTTACAACATTACTTATATGCAGTCTGCACTTGATCTATTGTGACTGATCTGGTCAATGAAATATTACTCATTAGTGTAGATAGATGTTAGAGTTAAGTCATATACTTATGTAAAGTTGTAGACAGCAACACCAATAGAGTGGGTGTTAATACGTACAAGATTTTGCGAGAAAGAGAAGCCATAGAAAATGGGCGTGTCAGTAAGACAAATATAACGACAGGTTACATGAGCCAACTACTAAGTGATTAGATTAATGAAGCATTAGTCATTAGTACAGGAGGTAGTCTTTGTCGTAACAAGTATTAAGTTATAGTTACGGGACTAAAACTAATGGAATATTTGCTTGAGTGTGCATGTGCTTAAGAGAGGCATAGGTCAGCAAAAGAGAAACTAAACAAATACAGCAACGATCACTAAATTGTTTTAAACTGAAAGTATTTTTCAGACGTAAATGTGTGCTTAAGATCCTTTCTGCATATATTCTAAGCAACAATAGGAAAGCAAAATGTAATATTCGTTAACATTACGATTTAAAGTTGTAATGATAATAAAAATTTCTGGAAATTTAATAATTCTGAAGGTGTTAAAATTTCTTCATTCAATGTCAAAAAAACTATAAATGTGAATTATATTGATTCCAGTCACATGTACTGAAATTATAAA
This sequence comes from Potamilus streckersoni, assembly GCA_016746295.1. Taxonomy (NCBI): domain Eukaryota; kingdom Metazoa; phylum Mollusca; class Bivalvia; order Unionida; family Unionidae; genus Potamilus; species Potamilus streckersoni. Next base: position 2,014,159 of record JAEAOA010000943.1, on the reverse strand, counting down.
AATATCAATATTTGCGAGATATTCATTGACTAGGGTTACCAGTCTGTGCCCTTAAAAAACGTCACATAAAGAGTGAAAGCAAGAAGCGTTGACATCTTCAACAAATAATTGATTTCCCTACAATACAACGTGAAAATGGTAAATAGAACCTACAATATTGCGAATTAAATCCCAAAATAATTATAGAAATGCAGATACATGTCGTATAAATTTAAAATTCCGGATAAACTTGTGAAGGAATCAAAATTATGCCCAAATATGAGGTTCTGATGTGTCTCTTACCCACTGTATAACGATGATCTGCCAACAATCTTTTTGTTGACACACGGTAATATAATTACAGGTTTGAATTCACTATAAATCTAGTGTATGTCTATGTCCAAGATTATTTTTTATGAGCACTCTTTCTTTTTAGAAATTAATCACTAAATTAAATAATTCAAAGAAATAAATTCCAACCCATATGAACACTGAACACAACAATAATAACAATACATACTGCTAGATCTTAAGCACGGATGAATATTTATTTCCAGTAACAAGATTACGTAATCATCTACTTGACCTCAGGTCACAATTAGCATTTTCTAACAAAACCACCATCACCTAAAGGACACTAAACTCGTGAAAGTTTATCATGATTACTAAAACAATGAATGCTATAAATAACAGTTAATTATTAATTATAATATACAGCCTTAAAAAGATCAGACACACCAGGTAAATTGTAGCAAAATACCAATAATCAAAATCCATACCTAAATAAAACATATTTATTTATATTTATAATGATCCTGACAATAAATCCATACACATAGTAATCATTTTAGCTATGATTTAACTGTGTACATAATAAAATAGAAAAATTAAAAAATATATAATTTGTTTTAAAGTAGAAAATGAACTTGATTTTGGACAAAGTTCTGTCCAGCATATGATGCTTCATTTCAATAGCAATGAAATAAATAAGAAATTTTTAAAAAATGATAACAAACAAACAATGCAAATTAAATACATATAACACAACTTAAATCACTAAAGCATATTTTTATTATTTAAAAATAGTTGCGAACTAAGAGACTGCTCATGTGGAACGAGACAAAGTATAATAGAGAAATAAGTAAACACCAACAAACAAGACCGATAGAGCAGATCTTCTGAAAATATCGTGACGTTCGTGATCCTTTCATTAGTAAGTATCATTTTACTGTAAACATTCTGGTAGATATAATATTTATTACCATCAATACTATATTTATGAACAGAGAATCCTGTAAATGAATTTCAGAAACCTATACAATAAATTGTTTTAAAGTTAAATAAATTATCAAAGATGAAACAGTAAAGATAAATAATGGAGCAAATATTGAAATGATTAATATCTTTGACAAAATGAGTAGAAAATACGTAGTAAATCATTTTATATATGATATCCATGTGACTACAATTATAACTTAAAATGCATCCTGACTAAAATTCGAAAGAGAACAATCAGAGATTTATGTTTCATATACAGAATTGAAACAATCAACAACTATTGCATCATATTGTTTTGGATTTTTCTGTAATGTATATACGCTTTTTTATATAGATTTCATCTCTCAATTCAAAATCAAACGATAAATATAATGACATACCAAATCATAGCTAAATGTGGACCAACAAGTAATGAAACATTAAAACTACATTAAGTTTGAAAAACAAAGTTTAAACATACAACTTAAAAAACCGGAACGGTTATCTATTACAGTATGCCATAAGTTAGGTATGTTTGCCACCAGATAGACAAAAGCACTGAGGATTAAATTATTTTAGTATCACGCACGGTTATATCAAAATGGTATTGTGAAAAATATCAAGAACTAGCAATTTGCAAGTTTGCCTCGTTATATGTTTTACAACTTGAGTATTTTTGGTGTAAACTTCATCAAATACGACATCAATTTAACATATAATCTTCAGCTTCATCATAATGAACATTTTTCTCTCCTAATACTAACGATAAGCAGCCTTGAAAAATTTGATCTGCTCTACATTTACAATTTACCTCTGAAATTCAGGCAGTGCAAATGATCATGGTGATTTTTACTTATGCTTCCTCATATTAGATATCTTTCCTTCTTTTCTCATGTTATTTGATACAGAGCGTGAGTTTAAGGAAACGAGAGAATAACGGATCAAGGCTTGGCCGTAACTAGTTTCAAGGAAAAGGTATTATAAAATTGCGTGACATGAAGATATCAGAAAACAACCTAGCATGTACTAAATAGGTCGAAACCATCTACACTAATTGATTGTCCAGTCAAGTTATAACAAAATCAGTTTAGATGCTTTGGTGAAGGAAAAGAGAACCATAGCTTTATTGCATAAGTACAGTAGTTATTGACCTATCTATACAGACCCTGTAATATGGCAATAAAGTCGGCAAATCCATTAGGTGTAGTGGATTCTATGAATCTAAGGTTGTTTTCCAACGCGAAAACTAAGACAAAGTCAATCGCCTGGCATAACGATTATTGCTTTCTTATTAAGAACAATACGCAACTTGAAAGAAATGTACATAAGACGAAAGATAAAAGCGAACCTCTTGTTGGTGATGGATCAGGTTGAAGTCAAGCAGAATAATTAGAAAGACAACTTGAAACGGTGATTTCCTAAACATCGTTATTTATGCATGCTTACGACGATCTCCACAAAGTGGGAAAATGTTTAAGTGTTGCATTCATTATGATAAAATATGGTTTAGTTTTAGCAAATCCAAATCAATTTTACATGCTTTGAGAATTGTGGTTTTGTTAAATATCTCTTAATCTAACTTCGGAATTACGTTGGCTCTCTGAGCACACGTTTCTAAAACCAAAAATTAAAAGTAAAAGAAAAGCTTTTAATACCGATTCTGTTTATAAGTTATGTACTGAATAGTTGATAATGCAAGCATAGTGGTAGATGTTTGAAGCATTATTTCATATAATTCTTGAACTGATGTTCATTCGACACAAGTTGTTTCAATGTACTCTTGTAAATATTTGCCATAAATATAACATTAAATAGTATCGTGTCAGCTTGTAATCATGCTGCACCTACAAAAACGCTTTCCCAGTCACGTCCGAGCATAACTTTATAAACACTCCGCATGCGTCCTTTATTATTCAACTTAAATCATTTTACTGAATGTACACTTCTTTAGTAATGCAAAACACATCGCTGAGCATATATAGGTTTTTGTCAGCAACACATCGGGTGTCCAAAAGAATGTCATAGAATTATACATACTTATTTATTTTTATTATTGGATTAAACATATATATATATATATATATATATATATATATATATATATATATATATATATATATATATATATATATATATATATATATATATATATATATATATATACCCGAGTTTTGTGTTTGTTGTTTGGTGCACAGCGTTATCAGACGATGTTTTATATATACTATTTCAGAATTGTGAGTTCGGTTCATCCCATGCTGCAAGAGCAATGTACCTGCCATAGGAAACCCGATATATCATGAGACCACAAGCAGTGTTTGGCTACATAGCCTGTGTATAAATTACATCATCGTAGATTTAATCATCACATTACGAGAAGTCTTGTCAGTGAGCAGTCTACTTTTTGACACGCTATCTATATCTGTAGTCTGTAGAGGTATGTGAGTTAAATATTAGTTTCCTATTTATATTATAGGATATAACTGTTTTGAAGTCACATTTATCTTGTATTTTAGTTACTTTGGACTTGTCTTATATAATGCAATGTTGATGTCTGTTTCCTCGTTTACCTGTGCCTAACTTATCGGAACGGTTATATTCGCAATAATGTTGTATTTATTTAAAGAAGAGTATGTGTTACGTTAGGTACTAGAAGATTCATGTCAGACACAGGTTCACGTCTGAACCTGATTATTACCTTGCACAGTAGTCCTGATAATATGGTTTGTATAAACTGATCAACTCAAGTTTACAGTACACAACGTCATTACATGGCCGTGTTATTTGTAGTACACGAATTCGGATAAAATATTTTAAGCTGACTTATTGGTAGTTGATTGTTTGATGGCCGATGACGATGACTGGTGAATGGTGACTAGTGATTTTTGAGTAGTGCTGAAAGAGAGTAGGAGGGACGGAGTGATAGTTGAATCTCAGTATATGCACCATATAGCAGGTGTTGTTAAGCCGTGGTGCTCATTTGGGTTGTGTTATATCTAGTTGTACTGCTGTCGAGGGTGACGTTAACCGGGAAGGAGTTGAGGTCGTCACGTGGTGAAGAAGCAATGCTTTTGGACCAGTGAGTATACAGAGAAAAAGATTTCGTTAGGGAGACCATGAGGGACATGCCAATTGTGGTGTCTACTCAACCATTCGGCACAGCATTGAGTCTGAGAGGATCTTTCGAATTTGTGTGGAATCACTTTGAATATTAATAATCATATATTTTAAATATTTAACTTTTTCTTGCATATCAGTTAATCTTTCATTTAAATTGCAATGCATTATCATGTTTGTGCAGATTTTGTTAAATATCCAACATTTGGATTATGTTTTGCAGCACGAATCAAACAGTCTTTCTCACTGAATTATTCGTAAATAAGAGTTATATTTTTTAAACCATAACACGTGTTATATTATAATCCGACGCCAATCTAGTTATCTTGTGAAACTGAACTGGACAATCACTGTAGAATTCATGCCTTACTTTAGGTCCTTGTTATTAATACCTACATTTTGGTGACTATAGGCACATGATTTAGCCTTATGTAATTTGTATTCATAACTGCTGATGATTTAGAAATACATGCCTACGAATATATATATATATATATATATATATATATATATATATATATATATATATATATATATATATATATATATACTCATAACAGAATTATTAATACATATGTTTACTAGATTCGGCATTTTTCCCATTGTACATATCGGTCATGATGTATCTTATAAGGATTAAGTTAATTCGTATAGGATGAGGCATTCCGCATAGACAGGACGTTTGAAGCATTATATTGAGTAGTACAATCTGCCAAGTGGGATATATTGCTACATATGGTTTTAAGAGACACTTTGAAGGTCTATAGAATAAGAGAACTGAGCAATCACATTTCGTTCCTATTTTGTAGTCATCCTTTTTTGTGTTTCTGGTCTAACATAAAGTCTGTAGACGTGTTTTATGTTTTACTCATATAGATTGATATGGACTGTTCAGTAGGAATAAAGTGTTGTTAACTTGGTATACTATTGTATACTATTGTCAAGTAAAATTGAACGTTATTCAAACTAGTTTTGGTCAACCCCTTTTTGATTTTACGATTCGTCAAAAACCAGCACATTTCCGGTTATGAAACATGCTAACTGTTTATCTTTTCGACTTCAATATAACTCTTTTACGATTATTTTCAATTCACTTCAAAATATTGTATGTTCCACTCACATTTCCATTTATGACTTTGATAACTAAACTATTTGTTAATGTTTACAAAATTGGCTGGGTTTGCATCTTTTGTTACTTACTTGATGACCATAGAGTCGTGACAGTCCTTATAAAATTTCTACTGTTCAATTTGTCAAAGCCAGTACAGCACTCATAACACATGATGCACCAAGACCGTTGCACGTAGTTTGGACACTAATGTTTTTGCAATGTATGCAAAAGTCCATGTACGTTGTGTACTTTGTTCAGTTTCTCCTTGCAATTTAATACAACAAATGGAATTTTCTTTATTGCAAAAGCATTTTCTGCGACTAACCGAATTACACACGTTTACATTGGCTTATTACGCAGAAGCCAAGTAGTTGACCCCCCCCAAAAAAAACCTTGTATTTTCTGTTACGTATAAATGTTGCTTTTAATAGAAGGAATGACAAATTGTGTGCACTTAGGAGGTATTATGACTCCATGATCTGAAAATCGGTAAGAGAGTGAAGAGAAGACAACAGGGTTTACATGATTTAACCATCAACTTCTTTCCCTAAAATAAGAAGTGAACATTCAAACTATATAGCTTAGTGAAATCAATCCAAATAAATCCTAACTGTTATATCGTAAATCCAAAAGTTACGTATTTTCCAAATGAATCCCAATGTTGAATATGTTAATGTGCCAATAGTCACGTATTACAATATTATCCATATTGTGTGTAAATGAATTCACAATAATTCCAAAGCAGTTTTTAGTACAAAATTCATTCAGCACCTTATCATTCCAGTGAATATTTAAAGACGTGATTCCTCGCAAGGTCGATCCGATCACAAATAAAACATCTGGTCATTGATTCCAAAGACTGATATGAAACAAGAACAAGAACCCTGTTTACAAAAAACACTATTTTACTCTGACCGCCGTATGACCCACGACACACAATAATGTTTTGTAAAACTGATGACTTCTACTTTGCAAACACGGTCATACCTGAAACATTAATTTTAGCTTATTTGCCACTTATACTCAAGGCAACATCAGGTAGTCGTAATATGATAATGGTCGAATAGGACAAACGCTACCCTGAATCGCGGACAAAAATCAAAAACACAATATAAATAAATATAAATATATATATATATATATATATATATATATATATATATATATATATATATATATATATATATATATATATAATAATTACATAACAGGTAATTAGGAAAATTTGATATCCAGGAACCTTTTCAGAACACAATAATGCATAGTTATATACAGTTTAATATGGGTGAATAATATCATAACCAATTTTATTACTGATTTCCATTTGAAACACTCGATTGAAACTGCTGCTAATTACAAAATATAGATTCAAATGCTTTAACAACGTCCCTTTAGTATACTCCTCAAAGTGGACTTAACCAGGAGCTTAATGTGTGATTTCTCTGGGTCATTTTAATCAAACAAATCCAACCCATTTCTATAGACAAGTACTGAGAAATATGCATATATTACTATTTTCAAGACACGCCAGTTATGGCTCAATTGTCTGAAGAAATTTACATTGACCCATTTAACTGGAAGAATCGAACCAACCCGTACTAGTCCCATTACCACTGTAGCATTATCCCATGGTTGAGAAAAAATACCAACTACATGAGTATATGCTGTTGCATCCAAATAACGGTGAAATAAATTCGAAGCTACGAAAATTGTTAGACATATTGTGTCTAACACTGATGCATCGTAACCTAAAGAAACCGGTGTCACGTTTAAAATGGCGACCAAAATACGGGATTTATTTATAGCGCTTACATGCGTAGAATAATACAATATAAGTTAATATGATATTTAATATCAAAACAATGTGATCACTATTAATTCTTTTGTTTATGCTATTTACAGCATTAGCCCACTATTTTTAATCATTATATATCCCATCTATTTTATACATGATATGTTTGTGTTGTATTTTTAACGTAATCTTAAAAAGTGTTTAAGTCATATCGTTACAATGTCTGCAGTGTGGCAGTTTATAGTGATGTCTAGCATTGGGTCACCATGCCTAAGGCATGAAGTCCCAAAGTAACATTATCCTAACACAGACCGACCAGTTCTAACGCTAATCTCTTAATATTAAGCGCCTGCTAGACAGCTCTTATTGGCATTTGTAAAAGACGTTGCTATGACTCGACCCGGGTTCGAACCCGCGACCTCCAGCATCTGAGGCGGACGCTGTAACTAATAGGTTAACGGAGCGGTCCTGTCTATACTTAATCATGCACCATGAATATGTACTTCTATAGACACTAGCTTTGACACACCTATAGAAAGGCAGCATATATTCTTTTGCGTTTTCTGGAAATAGTTGCATTTGTAGAAAATGACTGGAATTTCTCATGCAAATTCCCTTTATTTAACAGCTGAGTCACACCTGATTTCTGGTGCCATCCAAAATACAAGTGAAATACAACCCAAAAGACAGCACTCAATAAACTTTTGATATTCTATTCAGGAGTTAATACTACCTTCTATTAAATGCAAACGACATTCTTTGCTTGTTAGCTAATGCCCTGGACAAATCATTGGAAACGTGTTAGTGATTTTCTTAGGGATTGATGTAGAAGGCAATTATAGTCGACGGACCCAATCAGAGTAATGATACCAGGTACGGCAATCATTCGGAACAGTTATGAGTTCTAACAACATCAAAACATCTTCTGTCAGATTCAAACTGATGCTGGTTAGGAAGGGATCGTTTTAAATTTATATCTTACTTGTTTTGAACCCTCTTTGGGGAATTAAGAAGAACATATCTTTTGAAGTCAGTATTAGACTTATATAAGAGTGTTGACAAATTTTAAATCAGTAGTCTTTGAAACACATTGTTTGAAAGGTTAGTGATTTCAAAGTAATAATAGTATGTTAGCAGAAAATTCGATATTGTTGAATACATATTAAGACTACATTGGATTTCAAGAAAATACAGATGACTTTAATTCCACATAACTATTGAAACTATAAAGCCGTTGATATGTTAACGACCTTGATGCTCTCTCTCTCTCTCTCTCTCTCTCTCTCTCTCTCTCTCTCTCTCTCTCTCTCTCTCTCTCTCTCTCTCTCTCTCTCTCTCTCTCTCTCTCTCTCTCTCTCAAAACTACTTGCTTTGCTTTGTAGTTCTTAATATTATTGCTTCTGGGTAATGCTATACCAGATATATAATCTACTGTTACGTCACCACACGTCTAGAAATAGATGACACTTAGGTCAAACCACCATTTTGCCATTCTTTCAAATTAATTCCAACGAAAGTCATCATATCCACCATGTTGAAATAATAATTTCGTCACATCCATTATCTTATACACGTTTGCAAATTTAACGTACAATTTGTTGTTTACTATTTGTATCTGTTTCATACTTATCGTTTTGACAAATAATAGATGAGCGTGGCAAGCATTGATACAAGTAACAAACTAAATTTCCAATGTTCCTTGTCATCTTCCTCTTACAAGTCTATGCTCTTAAAATGAGTGACAGAAAAAAGTGAAGACAACATACTGTACAATTTAACAAATTATTTATTTCCCTAGAATGCAATGACAAAACTGAGAAAGAGAACATACGATCCTGCGAATTAAATTCAAATTATAATCCAACAATTAAAGACACAAGTCCTAGTAATAAAAACTCCTGAATAAAACTCAGTTCAAGTCCGAAAGAGATCCACAATTGAAGGCGATGACGTATCTGTTATAACCTGCTAAGTAATGATGTATGTATCAAGAGTCTCTTGTTGAATCACAAAAATGTTATTCCAGGTATAAATTCAGTATAAATTCCAATTGATGTCTTTATCCAAGAATTTTATCACAGCACTTTTGTATTTCCAAAGCAAATAATCACTTCAATTCAATAATTTGAAGAAAATAAAATTCATTCAAAACTGGTCACAACATAATACAAATTAAAGTGCTAGATGTTAAATCACGTCTGGTAAAATCTTTGCAGTCACAAATTCTCTGCTTGACCTCAGGTCACATTAGCATTTTCTAAATTCAACCATTACGTAATGTAAAACAAGCTTCTAGAATGGTCTAATAAACCTTGTTTATTTACAACCCATAAAATTCACTTGGAAATCTCCAAAACACTGACCTTGATCAAAATATGTACCACTTCATGTTTACCTGAATAATAATTTGGTTAGCAATCTCATACAGATAGAATATAATGAAGCTATTTTAGGCTATTTTAGTTGTTTACATAAATGAAATAAAAAATTGTAAACAGTCAATCAGGTCAAGCAAAATTGAACTCAATGCTGGACTAGGTCATGTCCAGCAAACAACACCATATTACAATTACATGTAATGAAATTTAAAAATTAAAATTTAAACACAAACTATTAAATTAAATATATATATAACAATTCCCCTCATAAAGAGAAAAGAAACCGTTAAGAAATTTTGTTTTTCACAATTAATCAAATATCTATGCGATACAAAAATAAGATAAAATCTATTAATTACACAAAGAATACATCAGAAAATATATTTCTATACACGTTACATTGCATATGCTATACAATTATTTTTACCTTTGATATGCTGATGCCAATGTTATATTCTTTCAACAACAAACCCCTCCTTAATAATTTCTGATTTGTTTTTCATCTTGCCGATGAAAGTAAGGAGGTTGTGATCACTAAACACAATAATCGGAGAAGGAGATGAGCTGATGTAAACTTCAATGTGTTGTAATACCAATATTAAAGCCAAACATTCCTTCATGATTATTGAATAACTTCTTTGGTGTTTATTTAATTTCTTAGAAAAATATCACACTGGATGATCAACGCCACTTTTATCTTATTGAATCAATAATGTTCCAACCACAACATCACTTGCTTCAATAGACAGTTTAAATGATTGGACCTGTAAGAATTGGTGTACTCTCAATTATGACAAATAACAATCAAAACCTCCTGAAATTTTGCAGAACAACGAAACTTGTTTTTTTCTCACTAATAAATTTCTCAGTGGTTCAGCATTTATGGAAAAATTGGAACAAAACTTCCAATATTATTAAACCATAACCAAAAGTCCCATCAGCTATGTTTTACTCATAGCCACATGGAACTCAGAGATAGCCTTGATCTTAGTATTTATAGTTTAAACTTGTCTATGTCCTACGATATGTCCTAGAAATGTTGCACAAGCACCGCAAACTCACTTTTGGATAAATTGTCAAACCTGCAGTAATGGGCCTGTGAAAGAACTTTTGAATTGTCGCTAAATGTTTTTTCCAGGTGTCGTTGTGTATGATGACATCATCGATGTAAGCATCACAATCATCTAAAACAGATGTAATAATGTTCATTTAACGTTGAAAAAAATACCTGGCGAACCCTTCATCCCAAACGGCATCACTTTATATTGATAAGTCCATCTTGATACACGAATATCGAAATTTCCATTACCCTTTCCGTAAATAGAATTTGCCAAAATCCTATCAGAAGGTCAAATTGGTGACATATTTTTCATTTACTATTTTATCAATACATTTATCAATTCTTGGTAATGGAAGCGAATCTGTTTCAGTCACACTGTTCACCCATCTATAATCAAAGCATCTGCGGAAAGCATTGTCTGGCTTTGGAACAAGTATACATGGCGAATTTCATTCACTGGGCTTTAGGAAATAATTTCCAGCAAATGCTGAATTTCCGTTTTAAAGCACTGTTTTAGTGGGTTCATCCTATACGGATGTTGTATCACCGGTGTCGAATTAACCATATCAGTGTCGTTATAAATAAATTTTCTTTTTTTGTTTAGGAACATCGAGAAATAAGTGTTTATATTCAAATAATAACTGTTTAAGTTGATTTCTTTCTTTATGTTGCAAATGAGAACGGTTCTGGTCGAGATTATTCATGATGTTTTAATTTTGCAGAGTTGTCACTCCAAAATCAAGTGTCCGATTGCATTCTTTCACTTCAGTCCTCAGTGAGTGTGACAGGTACAACTAAATTAACTGCATGATTAACTTGGCTATTTCTCTCAACATACTCATACTCATTTAATTTATTTACATTTCAAGCGCACTAATATTATAATTGAACTCACTCATTATCTTCTTAACTTTGTAATGGCCATTATACCTAATCTGATGAAAGTTTTGAAGAATGAGCAAGAGAGAAAGAACTCTATTACCAGACTCAAAAGTTCTCTCAATTGTAATTGTGTCAAACCATAATATCACTTTCGACTTGAATTTCTGAATGCCAAATTCAAGCACAATTAGTTGGAAAATTCCAGACATAAAATTTGCCACTTGGTCGTATTAGATAGAATTGGGAAGGCCACATTAAGTAAACAATTACTTTGTCAAAGCTTTAACTATTGTTGTAGTGTTAATATTCCTCAATGTAATTTCCTCTGATAATGCTGTTGACGCACACATTATGGTCAGCATCTATTGGTTACCTGATTTGCTCTTAGGAAAGGGACGGACATAATCTACCAATAATCTGCTAAATGGTTCTTCAAACGCAGGAATAAGCTGCAGATTGACCTTAGGTATCTTCTCGGGGGTTTTCTTACCATTTAACAAATGTGTGACAAGATCTTTAGTATTTACAAACATCACTTATAATGTATGGGGAATAGAAGTGATTCAACATCCAGAGATAAGTTTTATAAATCCCTAAACGACCGCCAAAGGACTTTCATGGGCCAGACTAAGAATGTGCTGTGTGTACGTTTTCTTGAACTGCCGTTTGATAGTTCACTGATCTCTCATTACCAGCAGGTACCTTTTAAGGTCTCCATTTTCTCATAAGAATCAAAGTTAATGAAATAATAAGCAGGCACTTGACTTCAGCTCCACATTTGACCCTTTCGAAATGAAGAGGAGATCTCTTGATCTTTTATCTGCTCGACGATAAGTGATTGTCGTTTGTCACCTTTATTAGAATAAAGTTAAAAATGAATACTGTGATGGTAAATACCTTTTGATTGATCCAAACACGAAGTAAAAATGACCTCCTCTAAAAGCCTGACCAACACATGTGTCAGCTAAAGGGATACATTCCTGATCAACATCATTTTCTAGTGATAAATGAAGAATACACTGTTCCGACTGCCACAGGTCTTGAGACTAGGTCTGATGACAAATTCACATGATGGAGAGGAACATTAACAAAGCCGTACTCTACTTCCTGATTAAGATCGCTCTCATTTGAAGACGATTTCACAGAATAAGGCAAAGAACCTGATAATAAAAGACTCTGAGAATCTCCCGTGTCGCTTAAAAGTTTAATAGGGATGGGATCGGCTGAATCACTAATGAGTGATATAGAACTCTTCAACGTGAATAACTCATAACTCTCCATAATAAAATCTGACTGGGGTTTATTAGACCTAACAAATCTCTTGCTTTCGATACATGACCTGACCTTGATCTCTTAGAAATAAGAACACTTGGAAAAGGTCTGTCCTGATTTTGATGCTTATTTTTCAATTTTCAGCAATCAAAAAATAATGCGACCTTTCTTCTTGCAATATGTACACGTAGGAAGATATAATGCCAGATTGAAATTTAGAAGGTCTCGTATTTGGCTAAATACTTATTTACCAAAAGACTGCTGAGTGCAAGACTTGCTTACAAAAGAAACTTTATGAGCTAAGGAATAGTCTTCAGCAGTACGAGCGGTATTTTCCAGTTTTTAGACCTTTTGCTCATCAACATAGGTCTTAATGTCACTATGGTCACAATTCCTGAACTCCTCAAGTAAATCGAATTTCCTAAGACTTTTTCAACATTTATTAACATTTTAGAAGAACGCCACCTATCAAATTATCGCGCTTTTGCCATGCACTTTCGACAAAGGTATATTCAGTTGATTTTCTATAATTTCTGAAACTCTCTCGATAAGCTTCTGATACCATCTCATAACATCTTAAGATATAGTCCGTAACCACATCATAATAAGTCCTCTGCTGTAGTGACAATGAAATGTAAATATCACGAGCTTTACTAGTATGTACACATTGTAGAAATAGAGTCCAGAACACTCTTGGCCACTTCAAAATATCAGCAATTTTCCCTCACTGAACAAAGCATTTTTATCTACTTCTTTCTCCAGAAAAGGAGGCACTAACTTGATATTTCTTAACTTATCAAAAGTTGGCGACATTTTCCATTGGTCTGATCCAATTCTTTTAATCTAATCAGTATTCCATTTTTCCCTTTCTCTTTGCATTTGGCTATCTTTTGTTTTCTTTTTTAAATTGCAGTTTTCTTTCTGTTCATTCCCTTTCCAATCATCTTTTTATCTTTCTTCACTCTCCTTTTGCATCTTCATCTTTTCTACCTGAAACGGAACCTGTGCTAACTCTACTTCCAACGTTTTTTGCTCTGATTCCATTTTCAACATTTTCTCCGTCCATGATTCTGTCAAGAAACAACTACAATAACGTCAGGATTCTCAGATGAAATTTACATAAGGTGCAGAACAAATAGTTTAACCAGTTGTAGAACCAACAAAAGAAACTGTTACGGCAACTGAGGCAGCAGAAAAAGCTCGAAACAATGCCTGGTGATATTTTGTCCTTCATCAAGCAACTAGACCAACACCGTTCCTGCACTATTCTCAATATCCTGAACCGCCACAAGTTAAAACCAAGATAATAGACCATTCTACGGCTGATGGCATTGCCTCCATCCATGATCAGACCAAATGGTTAGTATTGCTGCGTTTTGATGTTGTCATAGAGATAAGCATGTAAAACCGGAATATGTTAAAACATTAAAACCTGCTGATTGGAATAAGAATATATATTTTATCGTTGCTGATATTCCACGGATCAGATCTGAGGAAGATGCTAATCAGTTGAACATTTTAGCCAGGGAGTATAAGAGTACTTTGAACAAATAAAGCAAGAAAGGAAACGAAGAAAGAAGAAATGAAGCAACAACTGAAAAGCATCAGCAGAAAAAGAAAATCAGTCTTACGAACAGGGAAGAAAAAAGCAGAGGAAATAACAAGTATGAAAAACGAAAAATGGTATGATACAACTCTTGACCCCTGTGCCACTGGAAGTGGTATTGCTGCTCGAAGAAAGCGCCGTTATTACCTCATTCCCCAATTATATCCTTGCTAATGTTGGTCAACTAGACATTATGATTAGTGGAAAACGAGCCTGTAATGATTCCGCAGAAATCTTCAATGAAACAGCTGATATTTGTCAGGGATTATTTAAAGTCAGCATCATGGACATTACTGTGTATAGGTCCCTCATTGATGAATCGTTGATGATTACCGCAGTGATAGGGGATATACAATTAAATCATTGACAAAACAAATAAGATGATTATGCATAATGCTCAACGCGTACCTGTAATGGTCAGGATGATAAATTCGCTATTACCAAAATCTAAGGTGATCCATAGAGATGGACTGGGCATTGTTGTTCAGGGTCTATTCAGAAGGATAGCCCCAAAAGCAATACCGATTACAAAGCAACTGGTAATTCAAACTATTGACGTTGTTCGTGCTAAATGTATTGGTACCACTGGTGATGTTACTAGTAAAAGTGTCCCCAGCAATCTAAGATAAAATATAACGATTAATACGACATAAAAAAACCTCTACCAGAAAAATTGTCCAGCACCACAGTTATGCCTGCAAATGTTAGTCAAAAAATAGCTCAAGCTCCAAGTGAACGGTTGAAGAAATTAGCTGGTGAATAAGCTCGGAATATAACTGCAAATCCTGTAGCGGACGGTAGGTTACCTCGTCATCGTCGCCGATGTTAAACGTCGATGGCACATCGTTTTAGAGGACAGCAAATATAAATAATATGTTCAAGCGTTCTTTCATTTGAGATGAACGCGCCAGTAGTCAAGGATTAATCTGTGCGTGATTATCAATATTGTTCTTATGAAGCACAAGAACCAAACCAGCGTGGACGAATAGAGAGAGATACAAGTCCAGGACACATCAAGACATTTCTTGCCCGCCAAGGCATTATTTGAAGTTCAGGTTATATTTAAAAATCTATGGTAATCCTTTTGGTAATGCTCAAAGTGGTTTTGTTAATAACGGAATTATGGCATTAATTAACAGTGAACTATATATTATTGAGCTTGATGTTTGTCATAAGGACGTTAATATTGATTGGACAATATTGGGGCAATTACTAAAACAATGATGATTATACACGATCCACTGGATTAACGATGATGTTTGAGAAAGATACTATTGGTCAGGCTATACTTTTCGGAACCCCAAAAAAATTAATGCTGTGGTAGGCGATGCCAATGTTGAAAGTTTATTCTTTGTAAATGCGAATTTTAATCTTAGATTCTCAGAATGTAAAAATAATATTGATGTTATGGGTAGATTATCTGTGCAATACCAGTATCAAATATCTTTGGTTTCGGCAGAAACGTTAGAAACGTTATCTTATGGGCAAAGCATAAGGTTGCCTTCTTTCGAAAGGGCACGGATGATTATATCTGGCACACTGAAGGAGTAGAGCCAACTGGAACCAATGAACTCAATGGAAATGTGACTCTGACAAAATTGTAGTCGCGGATGCCAATAATGTCACATCACTAAAGAACAACAGCTGATCTCTTGTATGGAAAGCGGCTGCAAATCAACTTTGTCATGGTTGAAAATGATTATAGACTCGATCATGAGCACAACTGCTGACATATTTGAATGGCAGATCGCATCACCTCAGTGAGTTTCAGCACTAGCACATGTATTTAAAGCATTTCAAGATGTTCGACGACGGGATTCTCCAAGACGAAATCATAAGGAATTTGACCGAGTTGGGGTTAGTAAAGTCTCCTTGAGAATAAATAGACATAAAGAAACGTCTGTAAAGGTGTTACTCGATTTTGAAAATGACCATGTTGAATGTGCTTATCATCGTTTGATGACATTCATCTGGCGCGATCAGAATGCGGACTCTGGTTTGCAAATATCTCAGCTGGATTGCTCATTGTTGTATCCGATCTACTACTTCTCTCTAGACAGTCAGTCGTTGACATACACATTCGAGCTTGAGTATGTGCATTGCCAGCCAGTGTTTTTGATTATTGAGTATTCGCTGTTTATACTCTCAGACATAATAATGCTGCTTGAAGGTGAAGGACGAATAAGTCATTGATGCACCTGTAGAAAATCAATAACTAGATCATTGTTGTCATAATTAAATCGCCTATGATATCATAATTTCATATCATCATATTAATGTTATTCTGACTCCTTTTTAAAATAAACAACAATAGTTTGCATTAAAAAAGAATTCTCAAAAAAATGTATGGCTGAAATGAGCATTGATCGAAAGCGATCCGAAGGGGCCCAAATAAACTATAAATGACAGAGCGTCAACTCAAACACTTCAATGACGCCAAACAGTCAAAGACAGACGTCAGATTTGATCTTTCTACGGGTGTTATAAAAGACCTAGAAAAAAGGTGGTAGATTTCCACTTTTGCAGCTGTACTAGCGTTGATAGCCGCTTTAGCTCTAGCTGTTATACAAGCAGCTACAATTGGTGCTGTTAGAACTGCATTAAAGAAAACAACAGGTCACGTAAAAAAGACTTCCAAAGAAAATTAATTTGGTCTAAGACTGCCTGAACTTCCAACGTTGTACGGTCAAACCGCTCGAGGCTCAGGTATGATGCTAACCGAGACACGTCGTTGAATATGTTTCCCATGTCCAATTTTGATTTATTTTATGCTGCTATGAAATTAGAAAGATAAAACTTTTGAGGTATTTTACGCTTAGTCAATTACCAAAACAACCAATCCATGTTGAAACCCATATCAATAATTTCGATGGCAGTTCTGGACCAGTACTCATTAGATTGCTTATACTGTTGACCTACGTGGAATTGTTTATTTTGATTTGTACGGATTGGCGCCACCAAACAAATTTTTTAAATATGTCTGTAGCAGAGTGCAAAGCATTCAACATTTCCATCATAGACACTAATCCGCCAATATGCGACCGTGATGTAATCGATATGCTCGTTGCTGTGTCGACATCGTCGGTAGCACCGCCTCATCAAGTTGTGCGCGAATATACCACTAGACAACATCGTCATCCAACGTTTTAAATAGGTCTTAGTCAATTCGCAATGGCAGACATTTGAGGAAGATTTGATGATGGAAAACCTAATGGTGACTTATCCAAATAGGCAACTCTTGACCATGTCAAGGAAGAACTGGCTATTTTTTTGCGTCTCGCTAATGTGAAGCAAAATGAAGTTGTTTTTACTGGATCAGCAAGGATATTCAAAGCATTGATGTGTCAACAGTCTCTTGTTGAATCACAAAAGTATTATTTCAGGTATGAATTTTGTATAAATTGCAACGAATCCAAGAATTTTATAAGAGCACTTTTGTATTTCCAGAGAAAATAATAACTTGAATTCAATAATTTGCACATAATAAAATTCAGCCCTAACCGGTCACAACATAATATAACTTAAAGTGTTACATGCTAAAGCACGACTGGTAAAATCTTCACAGTAATAAAGATAACACAGTTCTCTGCTTGACCTCAAACACATTATCATTTTCTAAAATCAACCATTGCCTAATAGAAAACAACCCTCTAGAATGGTTTAATGAGTCTTGTTTAGTTATATCACAAAAACCCAGAAAACTTTCTTGGGAATCTCCAAAACCCTGACCCCGATTAACATATTTACCATTCTTGTTTACCTGAATAACAATTTGCTTAATACGCTCATACACACAGAGCATAATAAAACTGTTTTTGTTATATATATATATATATATATATATATATATATATATATATATATATATATATATATATATATATATATACATACATACATACATACATACATACATACATACATACATACATACATACATACATACATACATACATACATACATACATACATACATACATACATACATACATACATACATACATACATACATACATACATACATACATACATACATACATACATATGAAATAAAACAAAATTAAAAAGTCAATCAGGTCAAGCAGAAATGTACTCAGTTTCGGGCAATGTCAAGTACAGCAAATATGATATGATAAATCGGCTTTTAAAAAAAAAAATGTAATGAGTTGTTAGCATCACATCAAAACACATAAACGCAGAATTGGACAACACACACAACGCATGACTCAAGGCACGAGTAATTAATGAGTATAAAAAAATCAGTGAGTAAAAGTGAATTCAATATCTAAGAAAACATAATTTAGGATTATATTCAACAAAAAAAAACTTATAGGGCAGAATTGAAATCTAAATGAATGCAGAAGCACTTAATCAAGACTAAAAAAACTTGATGTAATGCATCTTATGCCTTATTTAAAATAGAAAGGAGCTAACAGTAGGACAATTGATTAGAAACGGACAGATAAACAAAACAAAAGTCAACACAAAAATTAGCTGTCATCATAACCGGTCGGGGTTGGGTATTATTGAAAGATGTTTTATTTGAAGCATTTGCCCTTTCATAACGGAATTACAGATCTAGATGAATTAATATCGAACTGCTCTTAAAATGGTTTGGTAGCTTGTTCCATGGAGTAGCAGCTTAAATTATATTTATTTTGTTTAAAACTTATTAAATTGTTAAAACATTAATGAACATGCTTATTCCGTATTATGAAAGTCTCTAGAGCCATAAATCAAAGTCTGCACATCTTTGTAGTACAAGTCACATGGGTCATGTATGAGCATTACTCATTTTAAATTAAAAATAAATAGTTCTTTTAAAATTTAACTCTTTTCTTTAGCTAAATCTATTCAATCCTGATTATTTAATGCTATGCACCTTAGCTGTCACCAAGAAACATCCCGACGAAAATTATCTTTAGCTATGGACTTTGCAATGGTGACCAATTACTCAACTTGGGTAAAAATAAGAGAGCATCAAGTGGAATCGTCGCAATCGAGAGTAGCATGAATGTATTTATCAATATGCTTAGATTTCATTGTGATATCACACCAAGCCACATTCAGTCCGGATTGTAGTGGATCACACCTTAAGGTTCGGTTCTTCCAAAAATGTCTACGAATTCTAACATTAATTCTGCCGTATGCACCTCTCGCTGCGTTTAAATAATCAAGTATATGAATCCAAATGAAATGAATACTTGCCACTTTAAGGATTTAGAATCAAATTCTGACAAAAACACACATTGCTGAAATAGTCCGTGTTGAATGCCTATATGATCCGTGTGACGTGCTACCGAGTTGGCATGTTTGCCGTTAGTAAAAGCGTATGATAGCTTCTTATAAATTCACCACACACAAATCTCTTGTATTTGCTTAATAATATTCATGTCCCTGTAGAAATTCCAGACTAATACACAAAAATTGAAACTGAAGAGAATAAATGAATATAACAGTTTTAGTTCGCTGAGTCTATATAGCTTATGCCAATATTTTTCAAGACAAATAGTTGCTTTGAAGCTTTCCTGTAGAGTTACATGTGAATCGAATTGTAGATGAATGTTAATGTGTGTCAATTCCAAGCAGTTTAACAATTTCTTTACAATTAAATACAGCACTGCTTATATTTAGTACAGTCTTTATACTGAATGTTTCCTTATCCACTGCTTATCGACTCTGCTTAAGATGTGAAAATCAAAGTTTTAGGATCCGGTGTGGAAAATGACAAAGTTTTATAACTTTATAAACATTTCTAAAATAACATAGAGTCATATCTAAAATAACAGAGGATATTGTTAGCAAATACATTAAAAATCCAAGGATCCCTGTTGAACCAGGTTTTGAATTTCAGATCTTCTACTCATGACATTCTGCAAAGTAATTTGCTGCATACGACTCGACCTACATATCAGTAAGAGCCCTAATTAGTTTTTGTAAAGACACAAACCCTTAACCTGCAAATCAGAATATCATCAGGGCAACATACAACAGTTTTTGGATAAGTCCATCATGACTTCAGATTTGTTTTCACCAACAGCCTTCTTCTAGTCTTCAGGCAAGCGTAAAATGTGGTCTGGCATCCATAGCCTTTATAAAACCATCTTAAATGTTTGCTGAATATGTTCTAAAAAAATGCTGTGTTTCAGTTGTTTTTTTTTTTTCAAAACAGTTTGGACAGGATATGTAAAATGCTTACAAATTTATAATGTTTGTATCATGAGGATAGATATTTCTTAAAATTGAATCTACTTTACCATTTGAAAAATATTTGATTGTATAGCTTTGTATATCAGATCTGTAATACATCCCACAAGGATTAGAGTCCCAGCTTTTAACAATGTAACAGAAAGATGTTTCTCTCTAGTTTTTCACTCATGGTTAACTTGCATGAAATATAAAAAGAATACATGTTATCTTGACTAAGGGTGAATATCATTGAGATTCATTAGTTAATAATTTAGTCACCAGAAGAACCGCTCCGGTGGCTTGGTGGTTACAGCGTCCGCTTTGGATGCGGGATGTCGCAGATTCGAACCCCGGCCGAGTCATTCCAAAGACTTTTAGAAAATGGTTCTAACAACCACCTCCCTTGGTGCTCAACAGTAAGAGGTTAGTGTAAGGAATGGATGGCCTGGTGTTAGGATAATATGACTGGGTAAGACATTATGTCACATGTCTGAAGCATGATACCCCAGTGCTAGACATCACTATAAACTGTCACACTGCACACATCGTAGCGATATCACCGAAATATTTTTAAAGCCACGCTAAAAAATTTAAATCACACAAACACGCACACAATACAGAAGACTAAAAAACATGGAACTAATAAACATAGCAAGGGTGTATAATGCTTTTATCAAATTTGATGTGTTAGTTTGAAAGTTCATACATATATATGCATACATTTAGTCAGTATTCGATAAGTGGAGAACGGTGCATATGTTCCCTTTGGATATATATCTTCTTTAGGCCTTCAGAAAGAGACAAATTTTTATTCTATTATGCGTGTTTCTTCTTTAGATACGGATCAGTTGATGGAAAATCACGGCCATATTTTTCTTTACCCAACAAATAAGCTGCAATTATTAAGCGTGATTTAGCTGTCATGCATAAAAGAAAGTTTGGATCCCGTACCTTGATTCAAATTACTATTTTTGCACCACCTTCCTTAGAAACATTTTACAGATCCTTTATTTATAACAAAAGAAAGATGCCTATTAATTGGGGGTCAAAAGGTCATGGTCAATGTGTATTAAAGAAGGAAAATTGTTTCTGCACAATAATGATAGTTTTACATCATAGATTACGCCGACATTTTGAGGTTGGCTCTAACTTTTAGAAAGGAAGAATCGTTTTGATTTTGCGGCGAAACGTAAAGGTCATTTACTAAAAGAAGAAAATAAAGAAATCTTTGCACAATTTTTGTATTAGTGTTACAGGACGCTTGCATTTTTATAAACGTAAAAACCTTGATAAAATGTTACATATATAAATAATTTTGAAAAGTATTTAGCATCGTTTAAGTATCACACACACACACACACACACATATATATATATATATATATATATATATATATATATATATATATATATATATATATATATATATATATATATATATATTGTAGCAGACGTCATAGTGTAAAAATTTACGAGACTTTATGACAACATGTATTAATTTCGTAAAACCTAATTTCTATACAGAGGGATTTAGTAAGCTGAGATAGGAATAATTATTTGATATAGGTATATGGTTTGTGATTTATAGTGCATTGCGTTAAGTACTATTATGCGGTTCGAAAAGACTTACTAGTGGATCATACAATGTGAAACAAGAAAACCAAACAAATTTGAAATTAGAGTTTATTAGAGTGTGTAGTCATTAGTTGATTATAGAAAAGTTGCTGTTTTGAGGTCCTTGAAAATAGTGGAAAACAAAACCTGTCAACTCACGCCATTTGTTTGGTTAGTTTGGTATGGTATGATAACGTTTGCGTGTAACTTTGTGATAAGCCCCCTTAAGACAACCATAATGATATGAAGTAATATCCAGCATAAATTCGCTATCTTAAGTCATATCAACTTCCTTGCATAATATATACGGTTTTTAAGAAAGCGTCTAGTGTGACTCTGTACTAAGAATTCGTACTTTCCATATACAATGTCAAGGTAGAAACACTTTGAGAAAATTTGTCCTCTAAATGTGAAGGAGTTGCTTCCCTTACATCACTGGCGAATGCGATAACAACGCCATTTAAATTTCCCAAATTTCTTTAAAAATAGTATTGGCGGTCTAAAGCTTTGTGCTGGTAAAGTCGTTGTATATCAGAGACACGTAAGAAACTTTTGAGGATTTGTTCTCGTTATCGTCCGTTTATGTGAATTTTAATCACAAGAAATAATTTTGCTTTTTAAAATAGCTTTGACGAGCTTACCATCTGTATGCCGTTTCAAAACGAGACCATCAATTGCAATCTCTATGAAACTATGTAATTCCAACAAATATACAGTCAACGGATAATGATACGGCCTTCTTATAAACTTTCACTCTAGTCAAGGACCATGCCATGCAATATTTAGGAGTTGGAGCTGGACGTTTAGAAATAAAATACAATTCAAGCCCGCAAATTGCTTGAAAAAGAATATTCTTCTCCTGATTTACAGCCAAACATGTATTATATCCATTGCTAAATTATTTATCTTGTGGCCAAATGAAAAAAAGATTATCCCGACTTGAAATAAATCCCATCGCTTCTGACTTCCTTCAAAAATGAAATCGTACGACATCAGCAAACGTGTCCTTGGAGTTAGGAAAATGACTTGTCACGTGTCATCAAAATAGCAAGAAGAAAGTACAACAACATAGATAAAGAAGCAACATATTGACTTAAATTAATTATTTATTGTGGTATAGGTCTTTGAAACCGGGTATATGACTGCTTATACTCAAGACACTATCAATTCAATATATAGTAAAGGATATATCTTCAAAGGTTCAAAATTGTATGAAGATACGTAAGGGGGAGGTCTCTGATAACATTATCCCTTCATGTTCTCTAGAAGCAAGGAACATGGATATGGTTTGAGGACGCCCACCGTAGATTACGTATAATTAGTGCAGATTTCATTAAAGTATATTTAGTAGTTCAAACACTTGTATTCCAGACAAGGATAGAAATAACACAATTATATTTTCTCTTGCCGTGACTTTGGACGCAATGCAGACGTCATGGATAACAAAGCATGATATATGCTAAAAGTTTCACGAAATTCTTTCCAAACAATTATGAACCTCTCAAACCGTTACAAAGCATAGACCAGACAAGCAAATTCAGATTATACTATACCCGACTCAAGATGGGCGTACTACACGTTTTGATTTTGATTAAATTAACCAAGAATATTCATGAACTTTCCAAAATTTAGTTATTTATATCTTTCCAAGCACTTGTAAGGAAGTAAAATAAACCTCAACATATATTATTTCATTACAAATCTTTGTACCTTACCTGTCAACTCCAAAATATATTATTCCATTCCAGAAGCTTGCACCTAACCTGTCAACCCCATAATACATTATTTCATTCCAGGATCGTGTATCTAATCTGTCAAACCCCGAATATGTTATTCTATTCAAGAATATTGTACCTAACTAGACTACTACTTTTATTTCTTATTAATGTAAACATTCATGACTACAATTTAAGTTGGATGGCATAGGACCAGACTGCTGTGGCATAAACGTATGATCATTTTTGATGCCCAAAACAAATGAATACTTTTAACATAGATTGAAACGACGCCAAAGCCTTGCACTAGAATCGACATATTATCCACTCAAATGGTCAAAAAACATACCATCCTTGTTAGGTCTATCCATGCTAACGTACTGACAAAGTTATACTCATCACAAACACTTCAACATTTCAAGACGTATTAAAGAAAAAGACAGATACATCTATAAGATTTCAAATGAACAAATATTGACAAATGTGTCAATTACTGACATACTGAATCGACTAAGTTTCAAAAGATTCGTGTTTAGGCGACCAAATTAAATACGTCAAGCAATGAAACCACAATAATATGGCATTAAACTAAGCGACGTCTTGTGGCGACGACAAATATGAAGAATGTCTTCGAAATGTACAGGTTTCATGCTTTTCGTAGCACATTATATGTAGATTACGATTTCAATTTTCCGGCAAACTTTACCACAACAAAATTTCAGAAATGTATATTAACATTCATGACGATTTAGAATGTACAAAATTATCGCCAGCATTGACTCTCTTGACTGAGGCGAGGTGTGTTATTATGTGTGATGTTATCCTAGAGAGAGCTATGTAAAAGTGCATCAGTCGTGTAGTAAGTTCATGTAAAGATGGCAAATTTTAAAAAGTACACGGTCATATTTTGTGATCATAGAAAGAAAAAGATGACTTTGTATGTTGATTTACATTGTTAAATGGACGATGACGCAGCAAATCGGAATATGCTGACTATGATATATCAAGCGACGTGTTAGGAAGCGTTCTCCACGTAGGTCATACTAGTCATTAAAATTTTATCCAAGTTTGTCTTTCTGATAATTATATTTTTTTTCAAAGCATATTTCAAATGCTGGCAAATTTTGAACAATGATTTGAAATCTAATTGAGGCAGCTCTAGAAGGAAAATGAGACGTGGAGAGGGAAAAAGGGATATTAAAATATAGGTTATTCCCGTTCAAAAGGTGTAAATATTTGAACAAAATGTGCATATATTTATTACACCTTTGCTTTCTTGGTTAATGATGAAAAAAATAAGAACAGCTAATATAGAGTAAAAGGTGGAGAATTAGTGTTATGGTATAAGGGATTACATTTTGGCGTGAGGGGATGTACTATTTCAAAGAAAACGCAAGCTATGTACGAAGGTTTAAATATCGACAACTGAATCTAAAATTGTAAACTTTCTAGAGAGCAGTAAAATGAGGTACT
Organism: Potamilus streckersoni; assembly: GCA_016746295.1. NCBI lineage: Eukaryota > Metazoa > Mollusca > Bivalvia > Unionida > Unionidae > Potamilus > Potamilus streckersoni. Next base: position 1,988,717 of record JAEAOA010000943.1, on the reverse strand, counting down.
AATTACGCCTTCGTGCATTTGCAACCCATTTATGTATTCTTTACTCACCCACTGAAAAATAAAAACAGAAAAGTTGTTGGCTATAGGAAAACATTATGTGACAAATAATCTTGTCAAAAATTTATTATTCAACAAGCTCCGAGTGTAAAAATAACGTTCATGTTCAATTAGTATCAACTCATAATATAAAATTATATTCAAACAACGTTAGCATATTAATATTAATGATGCGATTTAAACTTTTATTTTTCAAAACCATCTCCAGTACATGCATTATATCGTGCGATCATTCATGTTAGAAATTGATAAACTTTAGGCACTACACACTGATGTAATCTGAAATTTTGAAATAAATTTGATAAGACTTGATTTGAACATTAATGAAAAAATCAACATATGTTAATACATTATATATGAATAATTGTACATATTCACTGTTTTTGTTTTTTTATTAAATGCACAAAATTTAGTCAGTATCCACAATCGTACAGTTACAACATCCTTGGTTTTCCTATACGAATATTGCAGTTTTTAATTTACAATCCTTATTCAGTATTATGTATGAAAAAGACTTAATCAAACTTAAAACAAAAGAAGAAAGAAAACATATAATAAGCGTGTGACACAAATTAGCAATTGATCATAAATATATTCTAGTTTTAAAAAGCAATTGCGTTGTCTTCTAAAGAAAATGATAACTCATTTAAAGTTTGTAGTGTTGAATGTTTGAGTAGTCTTAATCCGGTTTATCTTGGTATGTAGGAAAGGAAAAATATCTGCTAAAAATAAATGAATGTTGTTTCGATCATGCCTTTCTAAAGGAGGTCATTAATGATGCACTACAAGACATTCTGAATGCTCCAATTTCTGTAAACCTCTATTATATCAGGTAAAGTCAATTGTTCATATCCTTCTACATATCTTCTTTTTAAAGAATAAGTCATACTATAATTTCTTTGAATAAATCATTGAAAGAAGTTAGCTAGTTGCTATATCATTTTAGTCAATCAAATACAATTCAAAATTACATTATTGAGAGTCATTTGTTATAAACGTCCCTGGAATGTTTGTCGTTATATATCACATGCAATCTAATCAACTCCAAAATAACTGCAAAGTTAAAGATATTTTAAAAACATTTACAACATGTGCATGAAATGCTTTCATACAAAATATGACCCAAAACATATGATACTTATTTTTCAGAGACATGCTTTCAAAAACCAAGACAAATCTTGTTTCATACACAATACAATCTTTCCCATGCATAAAGCCAAAGTTCGTGCTATCATGAAGAATGTGAAACACTAACCTGTACAAAATCTCATTCATTTAAGCACCATGAAGAATATGATACACTAACCTGTACAAAATCTCATTCATATTAGCGCCATGAAGAATATCATACAATAACCAATACAAAGTCTCATTCATTTAAGCGCCATGAAGAATGTAATACACTAACCAATACAAAATCTTATTCATTTAAGCTCCATGAAGAATGTGATACACTAACTTATACAAAATCTCATTCATTTAAGCGCCATGAAAAATGTGATACACTAACTTATACAAAATCTCATTCATGTAAGCGCCATGAGGAATATGATACACTAACCTGTACAAAATATCAGTCATTTAAGCACCATGAAGAATGTAATACAAAAACCTATATAAAGTCTCATTCATTTAAGCGCCATGAAGAATATGGTACACTAACCTGTACCAAATCTAATTCATTTAAGCGCCATGAAGAACGTGATACTCTATCCAATAAAACATCTTATTCATTTAAGCGCCATGAAGAATATGATACATTAACCTGTACAAAATCTCATTAAATTAAGCGCCATGAAGAATGTGATACACTAACCTGTACAGAATCTCATTCATTTAAGTGCCATGAAGTATGTGATACACAAACGTATACAAAATTTCATTCATGTAAGAGCCATGAAGAAAATGGTACACTTACCAGTACAAAATCTCATTTACTTAAACCCCATGAAGAATGTGATACACTAACTTGTACAAAGTCTAATTCATTTAAGCGCCATGAAGAACGTGATACACTATCCAATTCAAAATATCATTAATTTAAGCGCCATGAAGAATATGATACATTAACCTGTACAAAATCTCATTCATTTAAGCGTCATGAAGAATGTGATACACTAACCTGTACAAAATCTCATTCATTTAAGCGCCATGAAGAATATGATACACTAACCTGTACAAAATCTCATTCATTTAAGCGCCATGAAGAATGTGATACACTAACTTGTACAAAGTCTAATTCATCTAAGCGCCATGAAGAACGTGATACTCTATCCAATTCAAAATATCATTCATTTAAGAGCCATGAAGAATATGATACATTAACCTGTACAAAATCTCATTCATTTAAGCGTCATGAAGAATGTGATACACTAACCTGTACAAAATCTCATTCATTTAAGCGTCATGAAGAATGTGATACAGTAACCTGTACAAAATCTCATTCATTTAAGAGCCATGAAGAATGTGATACACTAACCTGTACAAAATCTCATTCATGTAAGCGCCATGAAGAATGTGATACACTAACCTGTACAAAATCTCATTCATTTAAGCGCCATGAAGAATATGATGCACTAACCAATACAAAGTCTCATTCATTTAAGATCCATGAAAAAAGCTTGTACAGTAGACTGGCTGGTAGTGTCATGCAGCTATGTTTATTTTTATGGTCAGGAGTTCACACAAGATCCAAGTCTTGGCCTAAAAGTTCATTGGGTCGTTTTAGCTAATTTAATTCTACCGACGGTAATTTTATAACATTTCATGTACGAATAAGATATATAAATTTGAACGCTTTAACTTAGAAATATCTATGCATGGCAACTAATGAGTATAGTGTCAAATTCCGAGAAGTTTATTTTCAAAGTTTCATAAAATTCCAGTTACGAAAATATTCGGAATGGAAATACAAGTTCAGAATTAACTTTTAAAATATATTAATTTTTCAATATTTAATTTCTATGAATTACGAGTAAGAAATAATTTATAATGATTGACATTAGTCTGATTCATACCTTCTTTCCAACACATGTGCACATAATACACAATATGCAAAATCAAAAAAGGAACACATTCTATTTTCACTCTCCTACATACATCCAATTTTAAAATAAAAAATTAAGTTTATATGTAGTGGATAGATCATATTAGATCGAATTTACGGCTTTAGTAAAATAAATGATAGAGTATATACATAGAGAATCGCACAGCTAAAGCAAAATGCATAACCATTTTTCTTAGCACGTATTAATACTAATTCTTTAAAAGGATAAATTTGTTTCACTCGATATTTGCAGTTTCTTCAGTGATAAAGGATTTAATCGATAAATCGTCGATTCTACTTTGCTTCTTAGTTCATTTTTTATATTAAAAATTAATATTTCATCTAATAATATACTAATGAAATAAGCTTGATATCAATATTTTATATACTTATAACTTTCACTCACATAGGCACAGTCTTGTTCTAGATATAAAACAATGTTATAGTCTTAAAATAATATTCAGATTTACATTCGCTTTCAAAAAGCAAACATTTGAATCCGGTTTCTGCGAATGAGACAAGTTATAAATTTTATTATTATTACATGGAAAACATTAAACTTATGTTAATGTGGTATTAGTGAACTGATTGTAGCACAGTACGGTTCACGTCTTAACTATTATTTCCTTTGAAGATAACTTTTTCGTTAACGTTTAAAGAATTTATTCCGTGTCTAATAAAGGTCTTTAAAATGAAAACCTACCCATGATCGACGGTGTTTGGGCATTCGCTAAAAACATATATTTCACCTCACTACACCATTATGTTTAAGGGCCTCTAGGAGCCAAGTGGTCTAAGGCGCTGACCGTTACGGTTCACTGCCATCTGACCTCTGTCTGCGAGATTTCGAATCCAGACACGGCTAACGTAACTGAGAAAGCCTGCCAGTAGCCATTACCGTGGAAAGTATTTGTTTCAATTGATAACTTTTTAATTTAATACAATTTTAAGTTATGCCATCATCACATGAGATATATTTGGAGAAATTAATAATATCCACTTATATAGATCAAAACAACTATCACCATTTGCCTCGTCTTCTAAACCATCAATCTCTTATTCTGCGATCAAACGAGGAATCGAGTTCTCAAGAATTTATCAAAGTTTTTTTCTCGTTTGCTCCTCCACAGTATCATCCAATATACAGCAAACGCCGTCACTAGAACTCGAACCTTGATCAACTTTTAAAAGACAAAATGAATATACTTGAAAACAAATCTTCTTAAATGAGAATGCAAAAATTAATCGTCCGAAATGCATGCAGTACAGTAACAATTGACAAAAAAAAACAAATCAGCATGACTAACTTCATCACGTTTATGGAATGTGACTGTAGATGATACATAGTTATCTAGTACACATTCAAGTATATTTAGTGGATCAAACGTTGTACGGGAACAATTATGCCACTCACGAATATATAATATCATTTGCAGTGATCTTGATTTTGAGGCGTGATACCTATCTATGGTATACATTACACCGTCCACGAACTGCAAATATCAAGGATAGAATGGAGTTAGGGTTAGGAGATGAGTGACTATATTTAAGCTGGAGATTTTCTACAAAACTGCAGCTTATTTTCAAAGTTTTTCTTGTTGACATTTGAGACTAAAATACGAATCAATGTGGCTTTCATGACATAAAACTAGAAATTACTGACAAAGAAAGGAAAATCTCAACTATATTTGCTACGAATTATTAAAAAGAATTCGATCGCTTCAGATATCAATTTCTTCCGAATATATTGTAACATACTTGGTTACATTATTTTGGGAAAAATTCAATGGCTGAAGCGATCGAATTCTGAATATATCGTAAAGTATTAGGTTAGGATTTACGTTTTGTTTGTTGGTTTGACTTAAGGTGTATTATCAGCCAGTTCAGTTGCTTACATTCCAAGATGAGCGCTGTTTGTTTAATTACTTAAGACACATTCACTGCACTACAATCTGGGTTCTTTGTTCTTTATGTACTTATCGCACATTCCCTACATTATAATCTAAGTTCGTATTCTTATGATATTAACTTGCGGATATGCATCGAAAAATATGTACGGTCAAATGTAATTGTTTATAAATAATGCAACAGAAATTTGAATAACAAGGAATATCGAGGTTTCAGTTATGAAAGATGAAAAAACAAAAATGGAGATAAATTTGCATCACTGTCCTTTAAGTAGTACAAGACTTTAGTGTTTATGAGACAAATAATCCTGTTCAACAGACATGCAATTGATGAAGCTTTTCAAGTAATATTTGACAAATGGTGCCAGCATGGTGTAGCATATAACATAATTCCAAGCACAAAATAATTGCTATATTCATGAATCATTTCACATATACATTGGTTTGTGCATTAAAAACGTGCCAAGGTCTATTCTAACGCAAACCTTTCCATCACACTTGACGATTTGAAATGTACAAGCATATTATAAACCTATTGATTTGGGTTTTATTTAAATGATCGTTGATTCGGTCGGCCAAAATGCTTACTCGAATGGATTTTTGTCCTTGACTTATGTTGCTTCCAAAATAGTAAAAATAAAAATTTCATGTCTGACGTTCACCGTAATCGTTAAGCATTTAGCTTGTTATATCACTGATGAACAATCAAACGGAGTTGGACAGGAGTCTTGGAAACGTTCAGCCTATAGTTATCTCCCATTAAAGAAAATAGTGTCTATATGTGAGAGAGACAGAGACGGACAAACAGAGATTTATAAAGACAATAATAACTGAACTGTGTATATATTTGCTTCCTCAACAAGTACATTTTCACACAATTTATTTGATGTCCCACTCTCCAACATTTTGCTGATCATAAGTAAACAATACAATCTTGCCCTGAAACTATTTAATATATAAATAGTGAGATAAGTAAAATAACTTAGAATTAATCCAGTATCAAAATCTTCATATTATACAACTCTAGCAATATGAGCATAGAATACTAAACAACATTCATTTTCTTTTCTTTCCAAACAAGCTCCAGTGCAGAAATTGAATCGTGCATTTCATTCATCAGAGAAATCGTGAAGACTCCTGGTATTGATAGATTCAGAGACTTGGAATTAAATGTAATAACAACTGCTTCGAACATTAATGAAATTAGTAGAAATCTGTCAGTATGCTATATATCTTTTAAGTGTAAATATTCTATCTGTTATTGAATGCACATAATAGGATCAGTATTCTTTGTTTTACAGTTACAACATTATTGGTCTTCCTATACAAATCTTGAAGTTTATTAATAACCATCCTTATACAGTATTATGTATGGAAACTAAACAATCAAACTTAAAACAAAAGCAGAAAACAAAATGCGCTAATTTTCAGCATGTCCAAAATCTTAGCTACTAAATAACAATATTAAGAAAATTCTCCTCCTTTATATAAAAATTTAAATCATTCAGAGTTTGCTAAGCTGTAATATTATTCTATTCAGTCACAAAATTCCTAATTCCTTTTATACATGTCAATTACTAACGTTTTTGGTACCATATGCTAAACTCAGTCTTAAGCATTATAAGACGCTTAACATTCAATTACAAATTAAATAACTTCATATGGTATATGGATGTTTTTTTTATAATACGTTCCTCAAGAAATATTATCAAAAATATGACGCTTTCAAAGACCTAGAGGAATCTTATTTTATATGCACAGCAATCTTTCACATGCAATGGCCAAAGGTCGTACTTTCTTGAAGAATGTGGTAAATCTGATTCAGGTAAATGCATTAAAAAAAGCAAGAAGAGTAGACTCAATAGTAGCATCATGCACCAATATTCATTTCTATGTTCATAAATTCATACAAGATCCATGTCATAGCACGATAATGGTTTTACTCGTTTAAGTTAATAGTCATGGATTCATAAAAAAATAAAAAAAATCCAAGTCTTAGAATGATTTATCATTGGAAAGTCTCCTCTCATTGAACTAAATGATCATGAATTCATACAAGATTTTAAGGTCACCAGCCACCTATATTGTATAAAAATGCTCAATTAGGCTTAAAAATCCACTTTTATAGATCAAACAATTATTCGGCAATCTCCATAAACAATTGGTAGTTTTCGCGTGCCAAACACGGATGTGACGTACATTTATCCCTTCTATTCAACCTACCCACTTAAGTGTTTAATTTCCCAACGTAAATGTCTGTGTCACATATCTTACGATCGTGCTTTTGTACAGAAAATATGATACACTGCGTTGCAAATAGATGCAACCAAAGAGTGTTGATGGGAAACATAATTCTTTTTCCGAAAGACCATGTTTACCAGAAGAGAAAAAGATGAATTCAAGCTGCGAAATAGAGTAGGATGGAATAGTTGTATTATTAATGCCGGATTATTTGGCCCAAGACAATTCGGCTTAACGTAGCAAAGGTTTGAACAATTTCTTTTCCTTAAAACAAGTAGATACTATGTAAGATACGTTTATGTAATAAGTTTGAGGAAAAAAGCTAAATTTAAACGAAACTGATATTCTTTCAAAAAAATAATCATACTTTGCAACGTACACATATATAAGAGAAAATACAAGCAGACATAATTTGCATATTCTAATTAAAATATTTATATACATTTTATGCTAAAAATATATGCATCAGCACAAATTCTTAATTCAAGTCTTCCGGTCAAATTATCAATATTCATTTATTAAGCAATGAAACTTAATAGATAATATTCTACAAAATATGTATACATTTTTCTAAGGGTAGTGTACATGAGAGAATTTTGTCATTGTCAATGTTACTTCAAAATGAAGCTTTTACCAGTCAATTTTATTGTTTTAATTTTTCAAGTTATCTTAGTATGTGCGCGCGTAAATTAAAAGTTTGTCATTACTATTCAATATCGTATTGTATTTTGTATTGAATTTGTTCCACACACACACACACACACACACGCACACACACACAAGGTTAGAAAATGATAAACATATATTTATTTGAAAATAAAATGAAAGTAATTTGTTAAAGAAAAAATATACCCATGTAGTGGATGCCTGTTTGCGTATGCATCCTTACCTTAGTGTAGGGTATATCGTTTATGTCAAATAACAAAATCACAAAAGAGACGAAAATATCAACCGATTGCTTGTAAGCATCTCCCATTCACGCATGACGTTACAAGGTGCAAAGTGACTAAGATTTTATTGTATCCAGGTTAACTTTACGACACTACGACGGTATCAAATAAAAATCATTAGTTTAAAATGCATCCGCTGTGAGTGCAAATGATAATCCTTTTGTTAGCATGGGTTAGAAAAGTGTTATTAAAGCACGTTATTGTTGTGTATACTATTTGCCCTGCAAGCTATAAATTAAGTGTGCCGATTTTTCTTATGAAGTCGGCTCACATAAGGAAGTCAAGTTTGGTTACTTTGGATTCTTTTAAGTGTGTCGATTTTCTTTTATCACATAAAGTCGGCCAACATAGAGAATTCATTCATTGGTTCATTTTTACCGGTATTAACGGGAATTTTTCAAATAAATTGAAACAATGGAACAGTTTACAAAGCGACACAATTTAGTGCGTTGCGCATGCATATCGATATATGGCTCAACAGTAAATTAGTTTACAGTAGTTTCATTTAAATGTTCCCTATCCATGGTTTATAATGTTTTTTTGTTCGACGTCAAGAAACATGTACTACGTCTTGTGGTGATAAATGTACGTCATTTCTGGTTGGCGTCCTCTATAGTTGGGAAATCGTAGCTAAGGGGTAGTAACTGCGTTGTACACGTCTTTTACGTGTAATTAAATTATTATTTCTTCTTTACATTTGATTTTCTGTTGTTTGTTTTGTGCGAGTATAACCACTTTTAATCATGTAATGCAAATCTGATGTAAACAGAACAATGTTGGAGTGTGGCCGGTGACCTTTAAGTCTTGGCGTGATAATCCATTGTACGATTTACACTGATTGAACTCACTCAATGGTAGCATGATAATTGATTGGAAAGTTTGTAATCATTTAACTCAATAGTCATTGATTAATACAAGTTCCATTAGAAATTTTTCACTCATTAAACTAAAAGGTAACATGATAATTGATTGGAATGCTTATACTCAATGAACTCAATGATTATGGATTCATACAAGACCCGAGTCTTAGCATGATAAATATCTAGAAAGTTTTCAATCGTTTAACTCGGAAGCTATCCTAGTTAATGTTATTAAAATCTGCAAATTTTAAAAGAATTAACTGAGACATATTAGTACCAATCACTGAGATGAAGTCCAATTATGAATTGTTGTGTTGAAAAGTTTTATAAAAGTCCAGTCCGAGAATATCTGAAATAGAAATACAAGTCAAGAACAACAAATCAAACATTAAATTTTTCAATATCAAATCTCTAAGTATGTTATAAGCAAATTATCACAAATATAACAAGAAACTATGCGCCATCGAATGAATTCAAGCTGAACTGATCCTGAAAATAAAGACAATATTTGTGTTTTATAACAAAACTCATCCACTCAAAGAAAAAGATTTATCAGTGGTTTCCACGGTAATGCTCACCAGATGGAAATCGCAAATAATGTCGAGCCCAGCACTGTTCATTTTTGGTGCAATCCGTCTTGTGTGGATCGAAGACGATAATGACTGTCCACGCAAGGATGCTCAAACATACTAATTTGCTTTTCCACACTAGTTCTAGTTCAATTTGCCTATTGTGCACTCGTCCATGTATGAAACTGTTATACACCCTGTGACCATATAAATTAATGAACGAAGGATGGAGACTCCAAAAACAATTAACATATAATAGAATCACAAAAAGTATAGTGTTGCCAAACCAGGCTAATGCAATAACACAATCGAGTACTCAGTCGTTTTCATAGTAACGCTGACCTGATGGAAACTGCAAAAATACCAAACACCTGTACTTTTCATTTAAGGGAACCCGTTAACATTACATCCAGGACGATACAGACGCTCCATATGGAGACTGTTGTCGTGTTCGAACGTATCCATTTGCTTTCAACGCCAATTCAAGTTTAACTTGCTTCTTGTGCATCCGTCCATGTATGAGATGGCTAAACTCATTGTTACCATATCAATCAATGTTAATTATCTTTAGACTCAAACATCTGTAAAGCAACTAACATGTGTTCAATATATTCAACAATATACAAATTAGGCGTCTACTTCAAGTTTTCTTTTGAACACTCGCACATATAACACATTATACAATATAATAAGTAATACATTCTTGTTTCAATATATGACATACTTACACTTTTAAAATTATAAGTTATTTTAATAACCAAAGGGATTTCTTGACCGAGCAATGTCAAACCGAGACTCGAATTCCGCTAGAAGTCATAAGTTTCTCCTCGATTCCAAAGACCTCTAAAGAACTTATGTTGCAAACTGGAAAGCCTAACGTGTCCAATCTATTAATTTTACTCCAATTAATACAATACCACAAAATCCCACACCGTCATAAACGGTCTGCCATTAACTTTCCGTAACGTGCAGTCAGCATTTCATACCGTGAAACTGTACAACTCAGCCACCTAATGCAAAAAACTATTTTTACTTCGCCACCTTAGGCCAGTCAAATAATGATTTTAACCACATTTATCCTGTAACTTTGCACCATATTTACCACAATAGCAACAATAAATGGTGCATGCTTACAGTCCATTCTTGTTTATTCTATTGTAATAACTACCAGACTCCAATCAAAAATAGTGTACCTGGAATCACAATAAATGTACATAACTAGATTTTAATAGGAACTACTGAGCACTAAGGACATTCTTGCGACTGTGACCTAAATTCACCGAAAGTAAACCATGACATCATGGAAACTCACTAACACTTCACTATGTGACGTTTTCTTGTAGTAATTGGCTAATTATTTCGGTCTGAAGAATATTTCTTCAGGACTGACTTCCCATAATCAAACAGGTAATAACAAACATCTAGGAAATACGTAAAATGGAGAGCTATGAACAAAGGCGCCTACTCCAGATTTAGTACAATATGTATATGAGTAATGTATAAATTATAATCAGTCTGATTTACGTCTTTATTAATACAAATCACAATTGACACACAAAGCTAAATAAAAACAATTTTCAATTCAACTAAGAGGACGACAGCTTAATAATACCACTATAGAAAAGCACTGACTAAAAGTAAAAGATAAAACAACTTTTGACACAATAATAAATGGACGAAATCAATGCATCTTGTATTCTAGATTCATTTAAAGAGCAATGTTTGGATACTAATGACCTTTCAAGATCATTCAAAAGCTAACATCAAATATAATTTAGATCAATATCTTTATCTACCGATGTCTTACACTCGCTCATGCGCAGTGTTGATAATCTAGAAATATAAGCAATATTATAGTTTTAAAAATATTTAACTTTGCTTTCACTTTCCATTAGCAAGGAATTTTCGGTTTTAAATCGTTGTTACATTACGACAATTTAATATTATGATAAGACAGGAAAAAACATTAGCAATACCAATAACTGGATGATAATTGTGCATCATTTACATAAAGCTATAGTACATGCAAAAAAATCATTTTATCTTTTCTTTGACAATACCGATTTTGTTAAAGATTCAAGAGTTCTTTTATACGCAATGTACAGCAAAGGGTTTCTATATTCAAAATCCACTTTTTTTCCATTAACGGTATAAAGTAGCAAGTGAAATTATCCCCTTTTCACATCGCTACACAATCATATTCGACCATTTAGGACGTTCTTATGTGACGACAAAACTTCCACGGAGTGGCGACCTCTTCGGTATAAAATATTATATTATTGTGGATAAACACCGGGGGGATTAACCACTGATCCGCTCAACTTTACTGAATACACATAATACCATCATTATCTAAGTTCATACAATTCAAAAATTCGTGCTCATCCTACACGATTCTTACAGTTTTGAATGTACAATCCTTAGTCGATGGTATATTGTATGAAAAGTATACAATCTAACTTAAAAGAAATGTAGCAAGGTACACAAAATGTAAGTGTGGCACAAATATTAGTAATTGACCATAAATAAATTCAAAGTTTTCAAAAAACAATTGCAAGACCTTCTAAAATAAATGATAATTTGTTTAAATATTTATGATTTTAAATATATACAAGTAGACCTAATCCAGACTAGCTCGATATGTAGAGAATGAAATATAACTGCTAAAATTAAATGTCTGTATTGTTTCGAATATGACCTTTTAAGAGATATCGTTAAGGATGCACTACAAAAAAACTGAAAGCTGAATTCTTCTGTGACAAATGAATTAAATTGTCCAATAGTGGATTATGAAAAGAAATTATATAATTTTGAAACATAATCAGCTTCATATTCGCTTCAATTAGTATGGAATTGATTGCGATTTTAATTTTTCCTTAAGTGTTAGAGAAGTAAAAAGTATAGTAGCGCGCGAAAAGATACAATTTCTTCGACTGCATTATTAGTCTGTTGATTGAAAAGCTTTAAACCAAGACGGTCTTTCTTGAAGCTAACATTTTTGCGACGTTTATAGTGTTTATTTAACTATGGACTATAATAAAAGTCTTTAAACGAGCAGTAAATAAACATGTAAATTTTACAATTGCGTATGACAAATGAAGACATTCCGATCTCATGACAAACGTAAGCAGCACGGCGACTATTCAGCTGCAAAGATCAGACGTCAGTGCCTTGTACTCAGATTTAGCACCAAGGGCAGGAGCCATTGATCCGTTGAACTTTGCGAAATACGTGTCCTGAAAAATATATAATACATGTATTTAAGAAGACTAGGAAACATTCATAGAAAACTTTCACTAAAATATACACGGGAAATGAGCACGGAATTTTGTCGGAATCAAACGAAACAAAATCAAATATTCATGCTAATGAAAAAGGTGTCAATGTTGGTTATTAAAAAGCCAAATAATTTTCGACAGGGCTTAAATAATGTAACCACATCAGTTTAGATCTACATAATAAAAAGGTCTGCAATGCACTGTTTACTTCCCAGACCGCTCCGGTGGCTTAAGCGGTTAGAGAATCAGCCTTAGATGCGGGATGTCGCTGGTTCGAACCCCTGCCGAGCCACATTAAAGACTTATAAAAAGGGTATTAGGAGCTGCCTCGCTTGGCGCTCAACATTAAGTTGTTAGTGTTAGAATTGGTCGGCCTGGTGTCAGGATAATGTGACTGGGTTGGACATCATGCTACATGTCAGCGGCATGAAGCCCCAGTGCTGGACATCATTATAAATTGTCACACTGCAGTCATCGTGGCTCTATTACTAAAACTTTGTTAAAACTATGTTAAAAATCAAAATTACAACAAAACAGACAGGCGTCCATCTATCAATTAATTAATTTTTAATTATCTATCTTGTTATTGACCAGATATGGAAATATCTGGTGTCAGTAAGTATGATGAACATCTCACGAGGCGCATGATGACATTTAAGAACAACGAAATGGTCATTGCATTCAATTAAATTAATAGTCATATCCAGTTTCATTATAATATACATTTATCGGTTTTAATGCTCTAAAATGTTGTCCAAGTCACACTTTGTTTTACTGACATTCATCTTTAACATGTGCACAACATATATCTTGGCAGACGCTTTGTTGGAAAAAGCATAAAACGACTTAACGCATCAAAAGTTTTGGGCACTGGCAAAATGCTAGACATATTGGCCGGACATGGAAATATACCCATACCAGAGACAACTGAATCAAAGGAGACATTATACATGCATTCCAAAATGACATAATAATTAACATTAAATATATACATTGTCTTTCTCTTACCTTTCTTACATGTCATCCATGTTACCCTGGACCATTCTTTGCTTACTTCTGTAATGGCATCGTATGTCAGCAATGCTTCATCGAAGGCAGAAGAGATCGACAGTCTGGCAAGAGTTTCCACACAACTTCTGACACCCTTACGTCACTTCTGAAGCCTTTCACCAGAAAGAAGTACCGTGCGAGCAGAACTAATTGCCTTGTGCAGATTCCATGACATTTGAGCATCACCTTGCACATTTTTAACTCGAACATGTATCAGCTTCAACATCAATTGCATTCGTGTAAGTTCATCTTTTATATCCAATTGTTGTTGTGGCGTTAAAATATCTTGTTGTCTTGATATCCATGTCTTAAAAGTGTCAACGCATTTTGTGAAAGTCTCACTAATCTGTTTTTCAAGACCCACTTTCGAGTTCAAGTTGAATAGAGACTCTAGCACCTTGATCTTAGAAATGACGTTGTCTATTTCAAACTTTTCCTTTCCGGAATCGGATAATTTTGACTTTACCAAGCGTACTGCTCTGCGGATCTTATTCAGTTCTCTCTGATATCGGACACTATTTCTAATTGGAGTTCTACAGACGGGACAAACTGGAAATCGAATTTCTGATAAATCTCCCTGCAGCATCTGTTTTTGCTTCCATCGTTCCATCGATGTTACCTCCAATACATCGCCACAATCAGAAAGCTGTACAAACCTGGATTTAGGGTTAGTTTCTGTTCCAAATCGGCGTTCTGTCACTTTACCTTTGTTACATACTCTACAAAGAGTAGGGCAAGGTTCCCCACAGATTCCAATGCATGAATGTCCAAATTTCAAACTTTTCAGGCAAGGCTCGTTGCATAGAGGACGGTCACATATCTCACTGCAGGTCTTCGTGCACTGGAAGTGTGGACATGACCAGGTGCATGGTTCTCTACAGGATTCACACATATATGAGCAAATTTTTTTTGCAGATTTTATGAGAACACTTTTAATCACACTTTTCTTCACATGGCGGATTGTAAGAACATAATACAGTGCGTTCGTGTCCACAGATGAGGACTTCACGGTTGGAAACTGAACATCTTTTATGTAACCTATCATTGAAACATTCAGTACAATCGCCAGAGCAATGGTGCCCGCAAAGAAGGCGGGTGTCACATTTACGTCAACATTTAAAATTGTCTGCTCTGTTGCATGGAACATTGGAAATATGACCGTAAACACATTTCATTTTTATCATGAAGTTACATTTCAGAGAAGACTCTTGCCCACATCTGGCTTTTGATATATGTCCACAATTAAATTTAACTTCTATCAACGTGTCACATCTTAATTTTGAAACTGGCAAGCTACAAAAAGCATGCACTGTATGTCCGCAACTTGGTACGTTTCTTGTTACTGTCTCCTCGCAATATTGATCGTGATCATGCTTTTCCCACACATTTTGTGACGCGTGTGACCACATGTCAACGGAAGTGTGCACTTTTCTGTACATATTTCTTTAAACTTCGACTCATAACACTGAATATGGATTTTGTGTCCGCATTCTAGAATCTCTTCCAGTACTTCAAGGCAAGTTGTCGTGTGCATTTCACCACACGATCTTTGACAAACATGTCCACAACTCCAGCGTTGTTTGTATGGCATTGGACATTTTACCCCAGCTATATCATCGCAGCATTTTAAAGTAACGGTATGTCCGCATATGGGAAGAGTGCGTGTCATAGGGAATTTGCATCTAAAATCTGATGGATTCAAGAAGCAAGGAATGTTTTGCACATGACCGCATTCTGTCATTTTTTGTGCAACTTCAACCATGCATGTACATTGCTTACAATTCTGGAAACATGGTTTCGTGCAGCTGTGCCCTCTTTTGCAAAGTCGCCCACAAGGCACTTGACATTGGTACTTTTTGTGATTTCGATCATGCGGATGGCAGAGTCTTTGGCAAATGTGTCCGCATTTTAACCGGGTTTTGCAATCTTTCTTGCAACCACCTTCAGGAGCGAAAGTTTTAAAATCTTGTGCAAAAACTGCTTTAAAGCCGTCATTTAGATGATTTTGACAGTGAAGAGTTAGCGCTTCTCCTAACCTCTTCTCTGTTTTGAGTGTTTCAACAATATTTCTCCATAACTCTGAATGTCTAGCTAGAAAACTAAAGTTTCCAATGACATAAAAGCCCTTCTTTGCTCTTGAAAGAGCGACACAAATTCTGTTTGAAATTTTGAGAAAACCTATTCTTCCTTCGCGATTACTCCTGACCAACGAAAGCAAGATAATGTCTTTCTCTTCTCCCTGATAATTATCTACAACTGTCACCTTTACCCCATTGAAATCTGACGTTGTCATCATGTTGTTCAAACAAAAGAGCTGGCCATAGTAGGTTGTAAGGACAGTAATCTGATTCGGTGAGTAGCCCTGTCTCAGCAGATACTTACACAATGCAGCTACATATCTGGCTTCATGCTTATTGAGGTGACTTTTCTGATCGGCGTCAGGTAGCTCTTCCTGAGTGTGGTCAATAAAGAAAATATTAGATCCAACTCCTCTGATGTGTTCATACTCTGCAAGAGACTCGTGATCGCGTAGATTGCGATAGATATGTTGTAAAAGCATCGATATTTCTGGTCGCATTCGATGTTGCTCCTCCAAGCAATCACACTGGATTCCGTTGTTCACCATCCTCTCAAACAAAGAGATGTCAAGCTTGTAATCCTTTGCTAGGGTATACGTTGCTGGATTTGGACGAAGTTGTTCGTGATCTCCAATTAGAATCAGATGTTGACAGTGTTCGCTGAGAGTCGTGATAACATGGCTTTCTAAAATCTCCGCAGCCTCCTCTACAATAATGATTCGTGGTCCGATCTCCTGTAGAACTGGCTGATATCTTACCGCACAAGTCGTGGTCATACCAATGATATCAGCTTGTTGTAGAATAAATCCATCCTCTTTTATCTTGGCTTCCTTATACATTTTCATAGCATCTTCACAGAGTTCTGCCTGCCTGACAAAATCATCCTCCAATTCATTGATGTAACGTTGCCTCCAGTATCTATACAGGCACCATCTATCCTCATAATTTAGTGACCAAAAATTACGTACATTATCAAGTTGTATTTGTTCCATTACAGGCGTTGCATTTAACTTTCTTTATAATTCCTTCTTTCGTTTCTCTATTTCTGTCTGAGACATTTGCCACAAGCCACTTTGAATACCCTTATTAACTGTCTTTCCTTTTCCATTTGCAGTTTTACATCTTGTGAATTCGCTTTTCGAGCCCACGGCACAAGTATTTATAATTTCGTCCCTTATTTCGTCGTTTAATTCTAAAAAATTATTATCTCCATCATCTCTCGTCACGTGATCAACTTCTGTATTTGCATTGTTTCTTAACTTCACAAACCCACATCCAAGCCATTCTTCAATAATACAAGTCGGCATTCCGTTCTGTGCAAAATATTCAACCATGCCTATATTGTTCCAAAGTATATATTGAAACCCGAACATCAAAGTTTCATAAAGGTTTTGCATGTAAGGACATAGGTCTTCTTCAGAAAGAATAATTCTCTGTTTAGTTTGTTCCAGAGTTTTGGCCTTTACGTGCAACCTCTCCATGTGCAGATTCAGTACCTCTCTTGTCTGGATGCAAGTGTCTTCTATTTCTCTCGGAATAAGTCGCTTCCTCTTGAATCGCTCTCTAAATTTGTCAAGATGGTGCCTTTCTGAAGTTTCACTAGAACTACGACTTCCAACGCGGACAATGTCTCCAGTGTAAAATTTAAAAATGCCTTCCAAAAACTGGTCAAGTGCATGATTTGTATAACACACTATCAACATTGGAGATTTTACAGCATCTAATAGAGCATTAGGATTCTCATCCCAAACATGCCTGTTATGGAGAAGAACTCTAACAATCTGGAGACCTATATAAGTTTTCCCAGTGCCAGGTGGACCTTATGTGATGGAAAATCGGCGAGTTAGGGCTGTCTGGATTGCTCTGTATTGTGAACGGTCAAGACCCATATCGTCTGCCGACGGCCATTCTGAAACAGACAGTACGTGCACGTTTCGGAGTGCTTTGCTACTGAATACTTGTTTAGTGGGTTGTTGATTTGCAATGGTCATCGTACGGTCAAGCAAAGGCTGAAGGTCATAGACTGGGGAGACTGTGCTGGAAAGGTAAACTGGTGGGTCAACATCTTTTTTGCAGTTCACCAAATGATTTTGGAAAGGTTTGCAAACCACATAGCACGTGTTTGTATGCTTCAAAGAATGCTATCGACTCAACCATCACAAAGGTTTCGTGTGACTTTTCCATGACGTCCTTCAAATTTGTCTGAAACGATACAGACAGGATCCCATGCCTGAGATCCTGTGGATCTCTATCAGCTACAGTTGCAAACAACATCGTCTCAAAGTCGTTTGAAGATAAACAAAGAAAGGACCCATATAACAATCTTTTGCTTTGAGCCCATTCCACATGCTTTAGACGCAAAACATTGAATTCAAGTTGATGATATATGCCATCTCTTCCTGGTGCTAGCTGCTGTATTTTCACATCGTAATACAGACGCAAATCCTGGAGCTCCTTCTTCTTCATATGAATGTTTTGTTTGTACTCGAGTATACCTTCTCTCAAAGGGCAGATGAAGTCTTCACGCAACAACCTGTACTGAACATCAAGATAATGCTCAAGATCATTGTACACCCCGGTTTTTTATTCATGCGAAAAAATGGTGGTTTGTCTGCCTTAATTTCCTCAAGTTGTGGATACATTTCAATCTCTCTAAAATTATCAGGCGGTTGTTCATTTTCATGCCGAAAAGCATGAGAAACGCTATGCATCACTGACTTTTTCATTATTTTGCTGAGCTGACTTTCTTTCATCACATGTAGTGCAACCATACCTTCTTTGATTTCCTGCAGTGTTTTGTTGAGGTTGTCAATAAGATGGAGATACTCTGCTGTTTTATGCAGAATGTCTAGCAGACTGAATATCAGAGACATCGAAGTTGGGGTTCTATTAAAGAAAATGAGTGCTAGTCCTATGATGTTCTTCAATACTGTCAAATGTTGGGGCCAATGCAAGCATTCTTCAATTTTTAGTGTGTACAAAAATGGAACTATAGCTGCTTCGAAAAAGGATGTATCCTTTAGAACGATTATCAAAGCGTAATCAGCATGGTTTGCTACATCTGAAGAAAGAGCTTTTTCGAGCAAACTTATGACTTGTATGAGAAGTTCGTGATCGTTGCTGCTAGCTTTTATTATATTTTTCAGCATGTTCTTTTTCTTGGAGAGCATTTTGCATATTTCACTGGGGTTTTCTTCAAGAAGCAATTGGACTTTTTCTTTCAATTCAATCAAGATATTTTCATTGACGTCATCAATGCCAACATCTGGAAACACTTCACACTTTTCGACGGGCCCTTTATTTGTTTTTCTTCTATCTTTGACCGGTTTAACAGATGACTGAGATTCGTCATGAAACGCATCGTTTGTATGATCTCCTGTCGACGTAGTTTGGTCATCTTTACAATGATCAATCACGTTTTCATTGCTTCCATCTTTTTCAGGTTTCTCGTATATTGTAGAGTGTTCCATCATAATTCTTTCAGACACTTGCATTGAGCGGTTATTTTTTTCACCTCTTTTTCGCCTCCTTCTACTGACGTTTTCTTCGTCTTGCTTTCGTTCTCGACCAGATATATTTGCTTCCATTTTTGATTGTGTCATGAATAACGAATTGCCATCTTCTGTTGACGCTTTCCTGACACTCTTTTCATCCGTTTTTTCTTGTAATATGTGTGTCTGTCCATTTATAGGCGCCTTTACTTTTTCTGAGGAACGATTTATCATTTCCTCTTTTGATTTGCATGTCTGGCCATTACCAGGTGACTTCAAGGATTTTGAAGAACGATTTCCCATATCCTCTGTTAAATTGCATATCAGTTCCCTAACAGGTGCCATCACTTTTTGAAGGCAAATATTTTCAATATCTTCTTTTGATTCGCGTATATGTCCTGTAACACGTACCTTCACACTTTTTGAAGAATGATTTCCCATATCCTCTGTCGATTTATATATTTGTGGATTAAAAGGTGCCTTCACTTTTTCTGAAGAATGATTTCCCATATACTCTTTTGATTTGCATGTATGTCTGTTAACTGGTACCTTCAATTTATTTGAAGAACAATTTTCTTTCTTTCGCACGCCTTCCCAGACTTGTCTATCAGTCAGATATCCGCATCGGAATTCTTTAATTGGGGTAGATTTATCAGGGTATGAAATAGATGATTCTTTACAATCTTTTAACCAATCACGGGGATTTTGTTCTTGCATTTTTTCCACAACATGGCAGACTTAATTTATCGGGGAAGATACCTGAATATAGTCCTTGTTTGCGATTACTTCTACCTGCTGAGCTTGCATCCAACCTTTTGCACTCAATATGATGGGGATTTTCACTTCTTTTTCTGTAACTGTACCCAATTCCTGACAACTTCTGACCAGAGTCTGGCCTTTGGTTAGTTTTAGTTGTACCTGCTGATCCTCCAAGCTTTCTTGCTGGTACATCTGTTTTTGTATCCTTCTCATGACATTCAGCTCGCCAACTCTGAATTGTATAGCTACATTGAAGCTGTCTACCTTCCACAGCCTCATGGTGGGGTCTAAAATAAACGTTCGTCACATTACAAGGTAAACCATGAAGAAATGATACGTGTTTCTACAAAATGCTGCACAATTTCATACACTGCATGAAGACATCATTGTCTGGAATGTCTCCAAGTTCTAAGTGAAACTTGGCAGAGAAAATATGTTAAAGTGTGACATCAACTCAAATCTAGATCTTAAATGAAATAGTCTATTTCATAATTATTCGTAGTTTTCAAAGTTTCCAATTCCCCATTAAATCAACCATAAAACGTTAGCAAACAACATTTAGGTACACTCATGTTATAAAAGAAGTTTAATGAAGACCTACCGAGATATTGGCTGTGCTGAGTATTCACTACATTTCGCATATTCATTGCCATTCGTTTCGTCTTCACACTCATCCATCTCCTCTGATTCTACGATTAAGAAAATATTAGTTTCAAATTAATTCTTTATACTTATTTGTAATGCTTGCTCCACCGCCGCATTGCACCATCCTAAACTAAATTTAATAATAAAAAATAGGTTGATATGACATACATTATAAAAATATTAATTTGCAAATAAAATAGTTTGGTGACGGTACAAGCGTCAGAGAAAGGAGCTAGATACATTGGGTTGTCTTTACTTTCCATGTGAGGGATAGTCTGTAAATAAA
>JAEAOA010000943.1:1767500-1962500 GCA_016746295.1 Potamilus streckersoni | reverse complement strand
CGAAATAATTGAAATGGGGCAGGAAATATCCGAGATTATATTTTTGTCAAAAATGATACGAATACAAGTGATGCAAGGGAACTACAAGGAAAACAACGGGATCAGATGCCGATCATGTAACCATCTTACTAATTCACTTTCTCCTGATCACTCAGACTTAACAATGTGCATCATATATTATAAACTTCGTATTTTTAAGCTACTAACATACATAAATACTACTGTCTTTATCAATGCTCAGCAAAACCATTTCACACTGTATAAACTGTAAACAAGAAGCAAAAAGCAATCATCAAAACTCAAAATAGTATTTCTCTAGGTATTTATTAAGAGAAACATCTGGTTTGAATGTTTACCTTAATCCTCGAAAGATAATATCTAAACCAGTAAAATTTGCAATGGCATATGTATACATTTTTGGAAGACAAAATGGCACTATATTGGCTTGCTTTAATGCCTACATAGATGATCTGATAATAAATCCTTTAATGACCAAAATTTGTGTTGACAAAGTTGAACTTAATCCATTTAAAACAAAAACGCAGACAAACCTTTGTAAGTTGGAAAATTAAAGAATGTCAAAATGAAAATGATGTGCATCCATCACGACATCTGAAATCAACATCCGGTCTAACAGGCCCGGGCTAAACCACATGGCCCATTCCCATTGGATAGCATTAGTAATCATCATCATAAATCTTTATTAGTATTGATATGTGTACATGTACCATTTGTGTGTTACACTACATGTGTGTGAGACATATATACAAACATGTAAATAAATTGGTATTATTAAACATACTGTTAAAATTAAACGTATGATGCAGACTTCATGTCCAGTTAGTCTAACATTTCGCTTGATAGATTTAGTTTTTAATGACATATGTGTGTACTCTAGCAAAACATTTCGATAACAACTACTGTGACTCTGCATAAACCTAACGTATCTTGATTTAAATGCTACTTTAAATTTTAATTGAGTTGGCAGTGGTCAGAAAACAATAAAACAAACTTCACCTTATATTCAATGTTTCATTCCAAACCATCTGACATCAATGACACCTGGCTATTTTAACTTAAATTTCATCCACATAAAATTTAATCAAAAAGATAAAGATTTCAAAACATTGACAATTAATAAGTACAAAGAAAGACCCCTTAAAAAACAAAAACGGATTACAATATATCAAGATATGTTTGCACTTACCTTACCTGTTGGCTCTAAGGGGCCCCGAGTGGCCGAGTGGTCTAAAGCGCTGTCCGTTACGGATCACTGCCATCTCACCTCTATCTGCGTGGGTTCAAGTCTAAGATTCGGCGAATGTGGATATGTGAGAGAGCTTGCCAGTAGCTTCTCGTGGGTCGGTGGTTCTTTCCGGTGATTTCCCGGTTTCTTCCTCCACCATTAATACTGGCCGCCATGTATAGCCTTTCCTGTGCTGAAAAATGGCGTTAAACCCCACAACAACAACAACAACAACAACCTGTTGGCTCTAAGTCATTACGAATATGTGTACAGTAACAAATGTAGATGTATATCGTTTGCCTGTTATATTTGGTATGTATCTACCAGTCTCTGACGCAAGTCCAGAAGACTTAATGATTAGCCACTCGATTGCTTTGTACTTTCACTTTCTTAAAAAAAAAATAGGTTCCTACAGTTTTCGAAAACAAAATTGAGCTTTTTTCAATGACATTGCTGCAAGAAAAGAATTTTTATCTCATCATTGTAATAAGCAAAACCTTTGTATTCTGCACTAAAATTGTTGTTGAGAAAAGATTGCAGAGAATGCGCTGAACATAAGATGATTTTTGTATGAAAGCATAAGTTGTTTTTGATTTTCTTCCACGATACATTTTATCACACATCATGTCATTTTGGTATGGTATTATTCGTCCGCAGGATGGAAACCAATTTTAAAGTGTACTTCTCATTCGAAGCACCGTCTTCTCTATTTGTCGAAGAACTTCCACCTTTTGAAAGAGACCTGGGATTAATCGTAGTAATGCTTCTCAAATTGGTTAAGTGGTTAGCAAGCTAACATCCTGCTAGATTCTTATAATATCATAGGCCATGAAAATAGTACTCGATTACGTTACAACAATCTATGAAATACATGCTGATTTATGAATAAAGTCATTCATGCAACTTTGTAAAGATAAAAATGAAGACATCGTTCGGTTTCAGTTCAAAATTGCTATTACAGTGCCGGATTTAGGATAAACAAGGCCCTGTGCTAATGAAGTTATGAGGCCCCTTACAATGAAAAATTCATCATATTTTTCTCCTTTTTTGCCAAGAAGATGGGCGCCTTTTTAAATCTGGTATTGAAGGTGTGTGGGGGTTTAGTATGCTGTGTAAAACACCTACAGTGTTGTTATCGGACGACGCCTAAATATGTTCGCGTTGTAAAATCAACGTCGTTACTCGCCTAATTCTAACTTGATGTTTTATTTTTTTTATGTCCTTGATAAGACGTTACATGTGCTAAAATCTATGGAAGAAATTTGTTGCAATATGACGTGATTGAAACTTCTGTCTCTCACTAAATACCAGTAAAAATATGATTATACAATTTGAATAATCCCCAAAATAAAACTTTGAAATAAATATGATCCTGAAAAATATATTACACTTTTAGAATACTAAGGGGTATACAATCTAGAGCTAAGGAGCATTTCAAGTTTTACACTGTGCTGTGTAAAAATATTCATCCGTCAACATACATTTTCTTAATGTGTTTTATACAATATAGATACGAACTTGAATATGTGCGAAAATGATGCGGTTTTAAATAATATTTCTCCTTTATTGTATAAACAGCTTGTATCACTGCACGTTCCCACACTTTTCTTTCTAGGAAACATATTTTAAGACGAAATCAGGGCACTACACCTGGCCCTGAAATGTATCAGAAGCAAACATCTTAAACTCTATTAGTAGTTCAGTTACTACACAAATGTAAGTTGGAAAACCCATTAATGACCTATTTTCTCGTCAAACGTACCAAATTATGTACCTCTCACAATATTCCATCCCTACGGACGATGTAGTTATTACAAGTATAAGAACTGGTCATTCTTACATAACCTACTATTGCATATTAGAGGGACGAAGACCCACCTGAGTATCTTGATGTGAACCCTTCACAGTGAAACGCCTTAAGAAATATTGTTTTGATCTCCAACCTACACGCGATAATCCCTACAATGTTCAAAAGATAAAGGAACGTTTTATTTACAAGGTCAACGTGACTTCTATTTTAAACTTCTGGGAAGAATTTAATATTAAGTGTACAAAAAATTTACAATTAATCAATCAGTCAATGTGTGTGTGTGTATGTGTGTGTGTGTGTTTGTGTGTGTGGTTTTGGTAATTCTTTGACAATATTCTATGTACAAATATAATTTTTTTACAAAGTTTAATACTACAATATTCCACACATGGTCAATTTTAATTTTATCAACATGTATACTGTCAGTTCATAACATGATTTTTGTTTCCGTATATTAATCGCAAAAAAAGACGTGAAACAATATATGACGCTATATTTTCCCACATAATCCGTCAGGTTAGTAATCAAATGAGCTAATAATATACTTATATACTACTTTGGAACGTAAACCGACATCGCGCAATCAACTGAGAGTTAACATGGTTTAACATCCCGTTTCCTATCTCCTAACGTATATAACATAACAATCTTCAGTAAGGTAATTAGTGTGATATTCAATTCTGTGAAGATGTAGTAATACTAGTTTCCTAGATACAAATCTCAAGGGTAGTGGTATTTGGTTAGGTCAGTCAAGGGGAATAATGTTTATAAAATGAAGGTGATTTTATTTACCTTATCAGGTGAACACGGCTCTCAAAGTAAACGAATCTTGCTCATTATCAATTTTGGTATGTTATATATATATATATATATATATATATATATATGTTATAGATATATATATATATATATATATATATATATATATATATATATATATATATATATATATATATATATATATATATATATATATATGTTATATATATATATGTTATATATATATATATATATATATATATATATATATATATATATATATATATATGTTATATATATATATGTTATATATATATATATATATATATATAACAAAACTACAAACATGAAACAATAACAAAGGTAAAGAAAACATGAATAGCACACATATGCATCAAACATTTTTAGTAAAACCTTTCAACATTCTTTAAGAGCTTAGTATCCAAAAACTACCCTTTGCACCCCAGAGCGGATTTATGTAAACTAAACCCAAAACAAATATCTTAATAGGCTGTTATTTATGTGTGCTTCTGTAATCCATTTTAAACTGTTGAGAGGATTATTCAAATGAAAGCACATCTGATTCAAGACAAGCTGAGCGGGGATTACTTTGCTGCGCAAGTGTAAAATTTAAGCCAAACTGAAAATATAATGCATTCCACCTTGACACCCCTCTTTCATATGGTACTTTGGTCTTTAAATCCTTAGTAAATAAAGGCTGTCATCTATATCAATTCCCACGTGAAAAGGTATCGAAGAAGAGTATCGAATACAAATGATTTGTTTTACATCATACTGTCGGAATGTACAATATTGACTATTTCGATTAAAATATATATGGCAAAGTCTGAGGTGTCATATACAACAAGAAACTGAATTAATATCGCTGTAAAATTTATCACGGAATTTATTGCAACTGGAATATTTTAGGTGGCGATGTGTGAAGTGTATAATATCTGCAAACAATCATTACCCTTACCTCACCCAGCCCCCTCGTAAAAGTGGAGTGATATTTTCGTCTTAATCTTTGGCTATATTTAGGCTGTTGTACATCACCACAAATCAGTTTCGACGTAAGATTTATCAAGGAATCGAATGGAGAAGGAATGTTCGAGATGATTCTGTGCAAAATGTGCATATTAGCAAAGTGTGTACTCTTTTTCTTCACTTTCGCTTATTAGTAAAACTATTTATAAATATAAGACCAAATTGATTGTTAAACTTGAACACAAGATAACAACTACAATAATTCAATTTGAAAGTAGTAGTTCACATCGTGTCACTAACAAAAACAATATTAAAGGAATAAATATGTTTAGGTTAGAATAACTAGATCTCTCTATATAAGGCCATTTACTTTGATCACGTGACAATATGGCGTTGGTGTTCACCTGACTTCGTATAGCAAAGTGAAAAAGCAGTGAGCATAAAAGCAAGGAACCATAAAGTCTCGTGAATAGTGTATATTATAGCGTCCTGTCATAGTAACTGGCTAATTTTTCAGTTTGAGACAAATATTCTCCACAAAGATTTCCCATAATCAAAACAAATAATCACTAAAATCTAATAAAGTTACAAACCGAGACGTATTACATACATCACGTACCCTAGGTTTGTTACAACAAAAAACTAAATAGAAATATATATTTAAATAAGAGAAAGTATTGACCGTTTTCGTGCGATTATTTAATAGTCAGTCGTAAGTTAAGCGTCGTTGAAAGAAACGATGCTTACATCGGTTTTAAATGACGGTTAGCAAATTTCGCGACCTACAAATCGTTCGTACCATTTCAAGAAGGTAGTGAAAATGAGCTTAAGGTCGATCAGATCTTTATTTAATACCCAAAGAATACTATCTTTGATAAAATCGATTGACAAAATAAAAAGGACAGAACTGTTAGACAAGAAAATATCACAGCTGGTTTTTTATTATACAAATTCGAAGATGTCGATATTTAGGATTTCAAACAAGAGTGTACTGGTCAGGAAGTGAAAGTTAGTCGGTAAACTAATACCGTCGTACTCGCTTATAAGTCAAGCGAAACTGCAAAAGAACCATGGATCCTGAGCCAGCAGATCTGGGTCTATGTCGTTTGTAGTATTGATTGCGCCTAACAAACTGCACAGACCTAGATCTGTTGGTACATTATGTGATGAAAATTCTGGATTTTTGGAGTTTTCAGTTAGGCTCCTCTTATAAGCGAGTAAACACGGTGTCACTTGAACTTGGAAAGATATATAATCAAAAAATTGCCACTTGCAGTCTGTGACAGGTTCCTAAACTACGTGTAGAAATGTACATCTCAGTAATTTGAACATAGATAACAATTTCCTGGTGCCCTGAGAAAGATGTCCATAAAAATACTCTATACAGATGCCACTAAAAAGGAACAAATAATCAGAATTATATTTTACAATCCAGCTTATTATTTATTTGTAAATGTCGACTCAAAATGCTAGAAAAATATATGTCAGTTTGTTGGGCTAATAAAGGATTAAGCATTTTCTAATGAGAATTACCACAGAAAACAAAAAACAATGCTCTAATAAATTTCCAGCCTATGACATAACGGAGAATGATTCATTCTGTCAACACATTCTATGAAACATTAGAAAAGACTACAAGAAATACGATAATACGCTATTAGTATTACTGAACTTTATATATTTTATAAACTACCATGTTATTCCTCTCTTGCCAAGAAATACGAAACAATCCTTAACGACACGAAAAAACTATAAAGGAACATAAAAATATAGATGGACACGAATATGACCTTTCAAGCAGTCCTTCAAAGCAATAAGACATTTATCTGTTCATATATTACAGACCTAGAACAAAACACCGGTAACTTGACAGCTTTTATCTGTTGGCCTCAATAACAAAAAAATTTACCCACATATAACTAATTGTTTGGTAGAAACCGCTATCTTCCTTATATATTGGCATTCCAATAAGACACATTATACTTGACACGTGGTATAGAAAAAACGCAGCAATATATCACATAGTGGTCTAGTGGTTAGAGAGTCCGCCTCGGATGTGATATGGCAGGTCGTGGGTTCGAACCCCAGCCGAGTCATATCAAAGACTTACAAAAATGGTACTATTAGCTGCTTTGCTAGGTGCCCAGAATTAAGAGGTTAGTGTTAGGGTTGGTCGGCCTTGTGTCAGAATAATGTGACTTGGTATGACATGATGCTATATGTCTGCGGCATATTGCCCAAGTGCTAGACATCACTATAATCTGCCACTGTTGACATCATAGCGATATGACTGAAAAATTGTTAAAGCTAAGTTAAAATTCCAAATCACAATAAATCACATATGTTTTGTTTTCAAATAGTTCGTAGAAATTTTTGGCATTCCAATAAGACACATTATACTTGACACGTGGTATAGAAAACAACGCAGCAATATATCTCATGGCGTCAACATTATATGTTTATTTGCTTATGAGGACTCTAGACTCTAGATATACAGTGCTATGGAGCAGCCAAACTACGTAAGAAATACAATGTTACGATAAAAAAGACATGAATGATGGCTAGACAGGAAAGAATTCTTGTTGCTCAGTGGAACTAGAAGAAGGTTTCCGACTTTCCAAGTAACACGAAAAGGCCGGAAGAGCTGTTTATATGTGTACAATAGGAAGAAGCCGAATAAATGGTGTACATTGCAGATTCTTTGGCTTCACATGCAACCAATGGAAAACAAGATGTCGAAACGTTGCGTTGTACTGCCTATGGTTTGTAACAATATGTGTCCGAAAGATGTCCACCTTTGCTTGGTAGAAACTGGATAATCTAGATAGTAGTGGTCGACGACTACCAGCGAACACTCGCGAATCTTACCTTTCGTTGAAAAAAAACACCCCGTACCATTTTCTTACTGTGTACATGTATGGTTACGAGCTTAAGAAGCATGAAAAAATAAATACCACTACCAATACAATCACCAGTATCAATACGAACAAACGTCTTTTTTTTTCTACAAAAGCAAAGGGAAGGGTCACTGCAATTAGTGTCTATCCGTCGTACAGGTAAACAAGAAACATTGGTCCAAGCAACCCGCCCATAAATCGGTGTCTTCGTTTTGTGGCAAGCTTGCATTACATGTATCCCACAGGTGTGCACGCAGGACGTTGATGGTTTGGGGAGTTATATAGAGATGGTTTCTAAGGCAAGTGCTTCTTCTAGTGAGCCTTGCGAAGCTGCCGCATAGAAATCGATGAAGTAAACTGCAGCTATAAATTTTCTTTCCGCAGAACATTTTCCTGAGTTTGCCGCTGTAGCTATGCTCATACTGTGCAAAGGTTTTCTTTTTAAATATTGCAAACGATTCTGTTTTTGGCAATTCCATTTTTCTCTGGTTGCTCTGGTTTGTTCGGTCTCCAACTTATCCTA
The DNA here is from genome assembly GCA_016746295.1 of Potamilus streckersoni. Lineage (NCBI taxonomy): Eukaryota > Metazoa > Mollusca > Bivalvia > Unionida > Unionidae > Potamilus > Potamilus streckersoni. The sequence goes on along the minus strand of JAEAOA010000943.1, from coordinate 1,954,278 downwards.
TATTTTGTAGTACAGATAGATCTTTTCATGCAAGTGTTAAACAAAAACATTGCATTATTGAGTATTTTTGGCGTATCGAAAGCGCCCCGCATAAGAGCAGGCCTACGCCAAAAGTGCCGATGCACCAATCAATATGAGAAATGACAGGGGAAAAAACAAAACCAGCAGAACTCACCGCTGACAACAAAACATAATGTATTGCAGATGGATAGGGATTCTGGGATGCAGTATGTTGTCTACTAGGAGAACATTCCTTGTGCAAACCAGGTTTTTCCAGTATTTTTACAATTGTTGGGGGTCTTTTAAGTTGACAAGACAATGGCTTGACTTTTGCGAGTACTTTTGCAAACATGCACAACGAAACATCTTCGATTTTATTCGATACATCTTTGGTTCCACTTGTAGTTCTTCTGTCAGTTCCTATGATGTTTCTATATTAATTTAGATATTCGCGGGACCGCTCCGTAGGAAAAAGTAGTCAGAGCGTCCACCTCAGGTGCGAGAGGTCCCGGGTTTGAACCACAGCCTAGTCATACCAAAAGCTTATATAAATGTACTAACAGCTGCCTCGCTAGGCGCTCAGCATTAAGAGGTTAGTGTTATGACTGTTCGTCCTGGTGTCATTATAATGTGACTAGGTGAGACTTAATGCTACCTACCTGCGACACGATGGTCCAGTGCTAGACATCACTGTAAACTGCCTCACTGCAGACATTAACGATATGACTGAAACGTTTTTCAAGCAATGTTAAAATTCCAAGACTCACACACACTTTACAAGCCACCAACTCTGTTTGATGCCATTTACATAATGGAATAAAACAAAAAAAAAACTACTGTGCATGTTAAGGTTAAATAATTATGAAGACATGCAAGAAAATATTCAACAAATTTTTAAACTGAAATTCGAGGGGAATCCATCTCGAGTGTACTTTTCAAAAGACAATTATATCCATGGTTTACCACTTTCACGACTGCAAGCAGGCGCGAGTCCAGGAAAATGGAGAGACAGCTGAACCATTCCCAGTAACCAATGGCGTAAAGCAGGGTTGTGTTCTGGCACCAACACTGTGCAGTCCATTGTTCTCCGACATGCTGACTGATGATTTAAGAGACGGAGATGTTGTAGTCGGCATCAGGTACCGTACAGATGGAAGACTGTTCAACGCCAGGAGGCTACAAACGAAAACCAAGGTTATGACAGACACCATCAGGGAGTTCTTATTTGCCGATGATTGCGCCCTCAATGCTGGCTCAGAAGCAGACCTGCAACGTAGCATTAACAAGTTCTCCAGTTCCTGCACAAGCTTTGGTCTCTTTATCAATACAAAGAAGACTGAAATACTGCATCAGCCAGACCCGGGAAAGTCCTATGTTGAGCCCAATGATGATTCTGAAAATGTGTTTTAGTGATAGATTTGACAATGTTTTTCGGCTACTGATGATTTTGACAATGTGTTTTAGTGATGACTTCAGGAATGTATTAGTGATGATTTGGTCAATAGTTTAGTGATGATTCTGAAAATTTGTTTTAATAATTACTTTGACAGTGTTTAAAGATGAATTTTAGTGATGACATTGGCAATATTTTAGTGATGATTTTGGTTTGATTCAACAAGAACAGTCCTATTAATCTTGAAAAGATGGAAGAAGAGACCGCTCATGCTGCTTTTAGTGCAATACGCAGAGAACAAGGTTCAATGTTTTCTGGCTATTCTTATAAACGATTCTATTAGTGGTGTTGGATATATCCAAGTATTTCCAAGAAGTTAAAGGGGCTTCTCCACAAAATGAAAAAAATAAAGAATATTTATTTAAATTAAATGACAATACCGATTATTTTTTACGCAAAATTCGATTTTTGTCCTGGAATTTTTATTCAAACCACATGATGATAATGATGGTTTGGTGGTAGTGATGATGATGATGATGAGGAGGAGGAGGAGGAAATGGTTCATTAATGTAAATACTGAACTTACTTCTCAGGACTTTGATAATAGAATAGTTAAATAAATTTTATATAAATAATTGATCTGTTACAATCCTAAAATTTAAGTGTGTGTGTTAAGGAATCAATTCTGTATAAATCGTTTTATTTCATTAAATGTAATTATTAATATGATCATATTATTATCAGTCTAATATGTTGTTAAAAAACATCGTGTTTACATGAGTAGTAAATGTGACTCGTGTGAGCACGTGCTATGTATGATGGCAAATTCATTACAAGAAAACATTCACGAATAGCTATGAAAACCATTGGCTGATACTTGGTCAGGCTTTTCTAAAGTCCAGATGTATTACGAAATTGCATGCGTCGTTGTGCGCGTGTAATTCAAACAACGTATTAGCTTCGTTTATATGCTGAGGTATTTTGTAAGACATTAAGAGTCGACAGTCGTAGAGTCATCTAGAGTCAAGAGTCGGAGTTTGTTGTAACATCTTATACAACTTCTATTACATTAAAAAAATGTATTTTGTGCAAGAAATTGTCTGTTCGTATGTCTACGTAGAACAACATGTATTTTGTTAGAGGAACTAATTTTCCTTTGTTTTTCTGAATAATTGTTTTCATGGAGAACAACATTATTGGTTTGGACAAAGACATTTTCCGAAAAATAATTGGGACGGAACAATGCAAACTGTGCTTAACTGTAAATTCTGGATTTTATGTTAGCCTTCGTCTGATGTCATCATCCTCCATTTTGGACTGGAACTGAACTTCAGGCTGTTGATTTAGAACTTTTCACAGGACTTATGTTTTATATCTTTAGAACATGCAATTTGGATCGTTTCGTAAATCTTGTTTAACATTTACATTATTTCATATTTTCTAGAAAAATAAATTATTTTTGTCAAAATTTACAAAGCTTGTTGTTTTCACTCTATCTTTATATTACTTTGAATGAGCCGATACGTAACAGATCATAAACATATGAATACAAAAATACATAATATAAATATGACTAAGCGAAACTATCTTAACATCATTTAAATTCTGAATACCAAATATTATCCTTTGTAACAGAGCACGGATATGTTAAAATACAGGCAAACAAACTTTATATAATGTTTCTTACATATAAAAAATAAAATGCTATTTACGTGTCTCGTCATTATGTGTCTCTGTAATCGGTTTCGGCTTTTAAAAGGAATATGCAAATGAAAGCATTTGTTTATTTATAATGTCAACACTTGGATGCAAAGCGGAGGCTTTCATTTTTCTTTGTAGGAAGTACATGCTGAGCGGACAAGCGAGATTTTCGTGGATAACATTCTGGAAATCGAACACTGTTCAGAATGCAAAATTCTTTGACTGAAAGTGTGATATTAAAACAGTTTATAATTAACCTTTCATTAGGGTTTTATTTACGGTCATTTTAAAATATTTGTAGGTAATAGGTGACAACAGTTACGTAGCGCACAGATAGAGGTAGTGACAGACAGACAGACACGGGACGCTCAGAGAGAGAGAGAGAGCAGTTTGATTCAGTTTATATGGATAATATTTGCATAAGCCTACTACATGGATTCGAGAGCCTTGTGTCAACACAATTCAGTAATAACAGTTGAATCCATGATACTTGTTGAATTGCATAGATGACACGCGACATGGATAAATTACATTTAAATCAAATTCATTAAAAACAAAATAAATGCACATATTTACCAACAAACACACAAATGATCAGAAAAAGCGCGTTTGCTGCCTATAGTAAGAATGTATAATCCTTCAGCAAATAAAGAATATGTCTTTTTTATATCAAGTAAACAGAGGAAGTTGTTGTCTGTAATAGGTAAGGGGTCTAACAGAACCTAACTTCTACACGAAGTAAGCAGTGTCTTACTCCTGTGTGAGGCCGGATCGAGATCAATGTTTCCCCTACTTCCAAGGCCTGAAAGACACATCGTTCTCAACTGAACGATTTTTAAACCCTCTAATAGCGCACAAGTTTTTTTTTTAGTCAGTTAACGATCACACATTCATGGGTCTCTAATTTTAAACTCAATATTCATTTTTTTAATTTTATTTAACAGAACACTTTTCCAAGTCATATAGCGGTATGTCGTGCCAAGTACTACAAAAAACACAACTAATACACTCAGAACACTGAAGCATTCCTTTCTCACATGAAAACACTTACATGCCGGAATATATCAAGAATTAATTATGTTAATAAATTGGATGGGGAGTCCTTGTAGCAACTAATTCAGACAACCATTAAGATAATATAAGTTATGTGGACGCTGTGGAGTAACTGGCAAGTCACTTAGCTTGAGAACTATCTACCAACACCGATTTCCAATAATCAAACAAATAAAATAAAATAAAGCTTAATATAAAGTTAAATATAAACATCACATACCCTATGTCTGTTAATAATAATAATAATAATAATAATAATAATAATAATAATAATAATAATAATAATAATAATAATAATAATAATAATAATAATAATAATAATAATCACATTTAGCATATAATGTGTAACATTGATCCAGGGCCGTGCAGAGGATTTGGGGGTCAGAGCATCATTCACATTTTGTCGCTCCCCTACCCCCAAGCTTTCGGCAGGCAGAATTTGCCGTGATTGCGTGTGGGGCCTCGAGAAAATTGTTCCTGTATCTCGGCCTCTGCACGGTAATGCATTTATCTAATAAGTGCTCAGCCTGGTGTATTTACTGTCTGTAGTCGAATTATAATTATATTGGTAAAAGAACGGTCGTAAAATATAGGGGAAAGATTTATGATATGAATATGTTTGTGCAAAATAGTCTATTGGTAGATTGATATTGGCTTGTTAACAATCTGCACACATTTAAGAAGTATAAATAGATACTTTGCATGTTCATCCAATTTATGCGCTGGGTCATGTGTCTTGGGTCATATCTTGAAGACGTGAAAAGAGAAATATATACATTATATTAAGCAGCACTGGCCCCTCAATCAGGCGCTACCTCACTAGCTGCTCAGCACTAAGAGGTTAGTGTTGGGACTGGTTGGCTTGGTGTCAGGATAATGTACTGGGTGGGACATGATGCTATATGTCTGTGGCATGATGCCCCAGTGTAAGACATTACTATAAGCTGCTACACATCAGACATCATACTGATATAACTGAAAAATTCAAAACTATGTTAAAAATTCCCAAAACACACAAACACACCTTCAATCAGGCCATTCACCTGTATCATAGTCATAGTTTGGTAGTGTGGGTATGTGAATTGGTGTGCCATTGAGACGACTCGTTTTACATTATAAATTAGATATAATCAAACACATTAAAGAAGGACAACAAAGATCGAAAGTAAATAACTTGTCTCTCAAACTGATCCCAGGTCCATTCCAGCTGTATGGTTTATTCCTATTAATGTTACGGTTATCTATATATAGGAACTAAACTCATTCAAACCGCAACTTAGAGATCAAGGACTATGTAATGTAATTTTTATCAGATTTGCAACAACCTTGCTTATATTCTATATGCCAGGCCTCTAATTATCATTGATTTGTTCAACAATCTTTATGAATCTTCATCTCGCCGTCTTTACACAATATACGTCTTTTTATAAAAAGGGCTGTGATATTGAATACTGTCGCCATGGTAACATCTTAGCATAGTTACTGTCATTACATAATCAAACCTACTCAGCTGTCGAAATCGGGACATCCTTGATATCAGAAAGTGATATTTTGTAATATATCAACATTTGGTGTAAGTGTAAATTTTGTGCATTGTGCACAAAAATTATATACACAACTATTGTGCACGAGAAATGTGTGTTTTGTAAACTGTGTGCAAACATTATGCACATAAATGTTTTGTACATGAGAAATAAGCATTTTGTACATTGTGTGCAAAAATTTATGTACAGTAATAGAAATATGCATTTTGTGCATTGTGTGCAAAGCTTATGTACACAAATGTTTTTGTACTCGATAAATGTGCAATGTGTGCATTGTGTGCAACACTTATGTACACAAATGTGTTATACACGATAAATGTGTGTTGTGCACTGTATGCATAAATTATGTACACAAATAGTTTTCTACAAGAGACGTGTATATTGTGGATTATGTGCAAAACTTAATGTACATGAGAAATGTGTATTTTTTATTTATACAGAAGTTCTTGAAGTCGTCTATAATTTAAAAATGTAAATTAAATTCACAAAAATAGAGCAACAAAACAGAATACGTACATAAAGTTGTTTACTTTATGATGTACACAATTTTGTGTCATATCGGTCTTTCACTGCATACCTGTCAAGAGTCACAATGACTGTGGACATCTTTGATTGTATATATTTCAAGAGTCACACAATGAATCCAGACATATTTCATTGTATACCTGTCAAGATTCACGCCATAAATTCAGACATCCTTCACTGTATACTTGTTTCGAGTCACACAATGAATGCAGAGACCTTTAATTGTATACCTGTCAAGAGTCACACAATGATTTGATAATTTTTTTATTGTATATTTTTCTAAAGTCACATAGTCAAGAGTCACATATGAATACATACGTCTTTCGTTGTACACCAGAAAATAGTCACACAATGCATGCAAAATCTGTCTGTTGCCTACAAGCAATGTGCCATTTATTATTTATTGCAAAAAGACATACAAATTGCAAACCTTCTGTTGCTGGAACGATGCTTACGAAAGAATATACACCCCCTTTGAAATGAACAAAGCCACGTCCGAATGTATGGACTATACATATTATTGCTGAATATATTTTATCAGTTTTGTGCGATTTTTGTAATGTTAATGATAATATACTTTTACAATCCATTTATTTGCTTTGTTCAATACAATTTTCTTATGTAGAACTGGCACGTCATTATTTTGTACTCATTCAAAAAGAAAGCGCGGTGTTTTATTAGATTCTTTTCTATAATATTTCCAGATATTTCATGCTACTTATAAAGACATGTACTGTTATTTGTAAGTAATATCGCTTGCACGCAAATGTGTCCTTTATGATGTTTTCTTAAAATCTAAATAACAAACCTCGTACAAAATGTTTTAAAAGACTGAGAAATAATGTCTCTTAAAACATTTTAGAAGATTATGACTTGCTAGCATAATTCCCAAAATACTCCAGTAATTAGCAACAACAACCATATAACCTATTTTCTTTAATTATTTTAGAGAATTCACTGAAAGATTTTCTGTAGCTAATAATGAATCCGCAAAAAGTCAATTGCCGGGAGTTTTTCTTATAAATATAATAAAACTATTCAGCAGTTAAGGAGAATATAGAGTGTAAAAATGACAACTGTCATATTTTGTTGCGGATAAGCATCGTTTTTACAATTATGAAAGCCCTCTGAAAATCTGGTCCGGTTCCTTATATACGGATATGCATATGCAAGCCAAATTTCCTTTGTGTTCGCAGATTGGATTGAATTTTATTTGTATCTACATAGTATGCACGGAAGGACGAATGTATGAATGCACATACAAACGTGACCATATCAACCGATGGGTCACGAAGAAGTGAAAAGAGTATAGTGTGAGATGCAATGTTAAACCATGTCATTTGTGTATTTTGCTTGTTATCTTAATTAAGTTAATGGCTAAATTAGAAAGTGACAACACGAATGGAGTCAAAGTACGGGAACTTTAGGAAAAACGAACATTACCGTTAATTATTAAATCTTAGTCCAGGCCAATTTTCTTCCATATCCTGGCGTTCAAAAAGACGTTAAAAACTTACATGTAGGCTTTCATATTGTGCTGTATTTTTAAAATGTAGTGTTCGTATTTTGCTGGAGTACAGGCACTTCCTACACTGGATAATACCCTGACAAACTATATATATATATATATATATATATATATATATATATATATATATATATATATATATATATATATATATATATATATATATATATATGTGTGTGTGTGTGTGTGTGTGTGTGTGTGTGTGTGTGTGTTTGTGTGTGTGTGTATGCTCATCTTTTTTCTCCGTTAACTTTACATTGTTAGAATCGTGCAATATTCACCGATATAGAACACCTTTATACTGTATCCCACGTGCAAAGGAACTATTTTCTATCGTAAACAATTTTTTTATGAATGAACTAAAGCATATATTTCATGGACGGCCACATGCCAGCAAATGTTTCATAGACTGACACATACAAACTGCTTTGGCACATTCCGCGTTTACTTTTGTGGGACAATGTTTCAAATTTAACTATATATTGACGCTATACATGTTCCTTACAATAAAACGCAAGTTATACATATAACTGTCTTCTTTAGCTGTTAATAAAAATGGCCAAAAATATACTTATAATTTTACATCCTGAATTTCCTCAAACAAATATATTTTCGAAGGTCTGTAAATCTGAATTAGATGAGCCATGTCATGGATTCTCAAGATTGATTACAAATTTGAAATTGTACTGTAATTTCGAGTATCTTCCAAGTAAAGTTACATCCTCCTTACTACACTCAAAATGAAATGAACATTAAATTCCACAGCGTGTTTTCGATAATTGCAATGGAAAGGCTTTATAATTTTCCCACATTGTGATCTGAAACATTCAATGACAGAAAAGAAACACGCATGCCGATGTCGACACAATTCAACACATTGAAATGGCAGACGCTGCTGGAAACCGATGCAAGTCACTTCATGTAGATAAATCCAGACCATATTCAAACAAATGCGTTGAATCGACATATATACCAAAAGGTATTCATTCCAGATCAAATGGAAAAGTTGTTGCAATGCGAATTCATCAACAATATTACTCCAAATTTCATTTTTAAGTAGAGCAAGCGCCATTTTCTTTCGAAACTTACGTCTAGCGCGGGACCAACTTCATATTTATCTAAGCGGAGTTATGCGCTCATTAATAATGTTGTGTAATGATCCATCAACGCTTATGTATTTAGTTCGGAATACGACGTACATTTAGTTACTTTGTTTCTTTCAGTGTATTTTTGTTTATATATTTAAGCCTTGGGAAGAATAAGACATGAGCATATAATACAAAGATTACTGTACTTGTATGGAAAAATATGAACTCGTTTTGTCGGAAGGATATACTGCACTCCCAAGGTCGAGCAGTATATCCATCCGAAAAACTCGTTCATATTTTCCCATACAAATGCGGTAAACTATAAATATTGTTTGATATTTTGAATAGAACGTTCAATACAAACGTTTTCTTAATAAGATTACATGTGTGAGTAACAATGAAGGAAAACCATTTTTTCTTGCTGCAGACACAAATATATCTTTGATGAAAATGAATGCATTAATGAAATAAAGGTTTTATGGTCAACACCGCTTCCAATTTTCAAATTATTTTTCTCTCTGAGCCTTTTTGTCTTCTTCCATGCATTTTTCATCTGTCACTCCATCCATTAGTCCGATAAATCCACACACACACACACACACACACCTGTATTAATACTGATGGACGATATGTGGGTATGATGTCACATGTTCATTAAAATGTGCAATTTTGTTGCATGTACACCATTCCGGATCAAACCTGCATACACTTTAGACACATGCTGATAATTGGTAACAGCCATATCCAGCGAGAAATTTAAAATTTCCACACGACAGAACGTTGTGCTGTTCCACGTTGATTTACAAGTCACCAAACATAGGATTTGCTCCAGAAACATAATGTACATGCACCCTATAGAAACCTTCATCGGACGATAGGCCCCGAACTGGTAAGTATATGAAATTTACATTGATGTGTGCAGCCCAAATTGGTTGCAGAATTTTACACGATTTAATGAATAGGTGGTATAAGCCATTAAAACCACCGACGATCAATATCATCTCCGGATGACTTATCGGCCTATGGGTCCAATACCAAAAGAAATGTATTGTACTGTATTATATATATATGGAATACTTATATGCAGTTCTGTTTTATTTATTTCAAGTCTGAAATTACCTGTAAACACGTGGTAAATGAAGGTTGACTATGACAGGTCAGAAACAGAAAAAGAGAGCAAAAAATTGAAAGGGAGGGGAGGTTGACCCCGACAGCGTGGATACAGCGTCCTTATCTCTTTATCAATCCTATGTTATGAAGGCAAACTGTTCTACAGAAGTTACAATAATTTGTTCACTGCGATTTAATTTTATTTTATTATCCAAGTAAATGGGTCGGGAGTACTTTAATTGTCCAACATGTTACATTCGATCGCTATCATATTGAACACTACTGTATTTGCTGTCAGATTTAAAATTGTAAGGTCACACTTACTTATTGAGTATATTCATATATGGTTTAAAAAGTGAAAAATCTAATCAATTTTATAAAAAAAAAACCAATCTAATCAAGCAGTAAATGAAAACTTCTCATTTAAAGCAACATTTTGTGGGGCTTTTTTAATTTTTAGAGAAGACTTTCAGCTTAAGGTTTTCGGAAGGCATCTTATCACAAGACAGAATGCAAATTCCAATTATATTCTTTCCACTCTATATTTCCACCAAAAAGAAACTCGAAATAAACAGACTGAAGCATTCATAAAATTCCTTAAGTTGTTACACAAGCAATTAAAATAGATAAAGATATATTTTATCGTATAAATACCATTATTTCCGTATGCAAATACATTGAGTACTCACTACATATTTCAAATTTGGAGACAACTTTTTTATACCCTTATCAATGACTAGTACAGATCAATAGAAACTATTGCATGCTCTGGTAGATCATTAATCCAGATAGAAATAGTATGCGTCAGCATGTGTGTTTTGGCAACGTGCATAATACACTTATAATATTCTTTGATTCGGTGAGCAAAAGAATGTCTAACGTAAAGTTTCATTTTGAAGGAAATGTTCTTCTGTGACTACAAGGAAACATACTGCATGTATAGACAGACGGTTGTAAATAAAATCGATTATAGATATGAAATCTCATAGATTACCAAATGCACAAATATATGTATGTATATATATATATATATATATATATATATATATATATATATATGTATGTATATATATATATATATATATACATTCTTAAATTCTGCTCTAATAAATTGATTCATAAACGAATTTTCTTCAATGATACCACATTCATATCATCGTCACGACAACCTAAATTCAGTTCCTAGATGGATTGTCTAGACAAAAAAAAATACATTTGTTTCCTCACACTGTTATGCAACGTTTACCAAATTCAATAAACGTGTGCTTAGTCCCCTACCCAACCCGCTTCCTTTATTTTCGACGCATTAAGTTTACAACTGACCGCTATAAACCAGGGACACTCTGCATGTAATTGCAGTAACCTACACATGCATGTATCTTCTTCCATCCATACATACGTAAGTATAGTTTTAAATAAATACCAATCTGACCTCACCCATGTGTACATACCTGCAAGATGCTTACGTTCCTCTTCTGACACTCGCATTTTCAATATTCCCACTATGAAGTTGAAATCATATGCACAATGTTCTTTTGCATACCAGGGCCCAGCAACGTGGAACGAATTGCCCACTACACTTAGACACAAAGACACAGTGCTCTCGTTCAAGAGCGCTTCAAAAACCCATCTAATTCAACTGCAGGAACAGTCATAATGATCTAATAGTGTATTTTTTTAAATGTATCCCTTCTGTTTCTAATTTAGTGGTGTTTGTTTTTAATTTTGTCATCATTAATTATATATGGTTTGTTTTTCATATTCTTTTTAGGTCTTGTCAAATGTTGTAAAGCGCCTAGAGCTTCTAAAGAATAGGCGCTATATAAAGTCCTCGTTATTATTATTATTATTATTATTATTATTATTATTATTATTATTATTATTATTATTAATGCCATGAGATCATAACAATGTGGCATAAGCTTCGCTACGCCAAGAAACAACGTCTAATATGGAGAATATCTACAAAGCGTACAATTTTTCATTCTTTTTCGTGAACATGAGAAAATTAAATACATTACTCAGTAACAATTTCTTCAAGCGAATTTCCGAAATTTATGTTGAAAATTAATGAAAATTTAGCGAGCTTAAAATTATTGGCAGCATTACCTATCTTGACGAGGGCTTAGGGATTTACGGATTATAACGTATAAGTATTAAGAATAGCTAGGTCCTACTGGTCATTCTCATTTTTTTCATGGTAGGTTTAAATGGTCATTATTTTTTTTTCAAAGTAGACCTTACTGATCATTCTAATTTTTGTCCAAGTACCCCTTACTAGTCATTCTAATATTTTCAAGCAAGTCTCATTGGTCATTCAAATTTTTCAAGCATATTACAAGCGATCTAATCATTATAAATACTGCTTAAGTCTGAAGGAAGGATTTGGACCTCTCATTTTAGGCACTCTTATTGTAAGAAATTTGAACAGCGCGCATATTAAAGCTTTGCTTTGTTGATTTATGATGTAGAAATATGAACAACTAAGATAAACTAGAAAATGGCAAAAAATTTTGTAAATTTTAAATAAATACTCCGATATCGCGCTTCCGCTCTTGAATGCACATTATTTTAGTAATTATTTGTAAAGCAATTGTCAGAATTTGTTGGGGGTTTTTTTCAGTCCGTTGATCATGACCTTATTATCTTTAGGTTTAACATCAGTCATTTATATTTTTTTAATTTGTTGATGACCACATTGACGTTAGGTGTGACATCAGTTATTTATATTTTGTTTTCAATCAATTGTCGATGACCATATTGACTTTAACTATAACTTTAGTCGTTTAAATTTTTATTCAACCTGTTGACGACGATCATATTGACTTTAGGGTGTAACATTAGTTATCTCTATTTTATTCAATCCATTTATGACGGCCATGCTGACTTTAGGTGTAACATAAGTCATTATTTCTGTATTTAAATTCACATGGACTCGTCATTCCACAAACACCCACACATACCCTGCACAATAATATTTATATTAAATAGTGATTTGTTCTAGTGAAACTTCATACCCAAAGTTATATATTGCGCATGTAACACGTACGTCAACATTCGCGATATTCACAGTTTTGAACACAATTATTCGTAAACAATGCAGTATAAATGTATGCTAATATGGGCTTTTCATGCACAAAGAAAGATAACAAGTTTGAGCATAAACTTCTGTTATTGTCCTCCAAGTTAAACAAAGGCCCCAATTTCATGTGACGGACCAGTACAGTATTCGACCTCCAATTTCATGTGCCACGAAATGTATGAAAATTGTCCATCAATAAGATAGGACTAAACCACCAGCAACGTTTAGGATATAACATTATTCAACTCATTGAATAAATTTTATTTTACATAAATAGTTGTGTAAGATAGTAAATGTTTTCCAAAAATATAAACTGTAAGTTTTGGTGTGTTTTAAAGAGTTGCAGTGTCTGCGTATGGCTCATGTTAGTAATTTCTGATAAAAAAAAAGAATGTATGATAGAGACTAATTGATTCATTAATGCATCATTTTTATAATCATTCGTGAATTCGTTTATTTGTGCAATAGGAACATTCGAAGATCAATATGAAAACAAACCATTGCCTTTTTATGTTAACGATTTCAAATAAACAAACAAAACAGAAACCTGATTTGTAACTGATCCAAAATGCTTTCCCAAATGGATTGTTTCATCGTTTACACAAATGGATTGTTTCATCGCCTTATTTATGTTGCTTCCAAAGTATTATAATAAAAGTCTAGTGTTTCATGTTCAATGTAATCGTTATGCTTTTTTGCTGTCTTTAGTTCTGTCATTTGCAAGACTATACATCAACACAAGTATCAACGAAATAGGGAATGCAAATCCGACAAGCTCAGCCTTTAATTATCTCCCTTGAGAATGTGGTCTCCATGGGAAGAGTAAAACAATGCATTAATTACACCTAATTGCATATTTATGACACCTAAATAAGTAAATTTCAAACTATTTACTTTTATTTCATCCCAAAAATTGATGATGAGAAATAATTATGCGATAAACAAATTTGCTCTCAAATCATTTAACATACAATACAAAATATGAACTTACGCCATAAACTTTAATCAACCCAGCTGGTCTTAATAAACCTTCATAATATAATCCCCAATCAAACAACGTTAGCATAGTAATATTAACTAGATGATTTAACCGCTCCCCTAGCTTTCCAAGCCATCTCCGGTGCATGCATTATAACGTGTGTCCATTCATGTTAGAAACTCCTAGGCACTACTCTAATGGAAACGGAGACGTGGAATCATAGTTAATATCAACTACTTAGAACATCAATAAAAATATTTTTTATCAATACAGTATATATTTTATATGTATAAATGTAAATAGTCCATGTTTGTTATATAATACACATTATACGATCATTATACACAATCATACAATTACAGTATTACGACTCTTGCAGTTTTCATTTTACAATCCTTGTACAGTGTTATGCATGATAAAATACACAAACTTAAAGCAGAAAAAATGCATAATGCGCCTGAGGCAAACATATAAGTAACTAATCATCAATAAGTTCTAATTTTAAGAAAAAAAAAAACGTTAATAACTTTCTTATGTAAATGACAATAATTAAAATGCTTTCAATATATATATATATATATATATATATATATATATATATATATATATATATATATATATATATATATATATATATATATATATATATATATATATATAAAGTATTCTTGATCATTTTGTCTCGGAATGAAAACAACTGCTGTACAATATATGTGTGTTGCATTAAAATAAGACCTTTAAAATATCTATATTGTATCGAATATGGCCTTGTCAATATATGTGTCGTATCGAAATACAGACTTTTCTATGTTTGTGTTGTATTGAATATGTACATTACAATGCCTGTGTTGTTTAGAATATGGCCTTTTAAATGTCTGTTGCCTCGAATATGGCCTTTTAAAAACCTGTATTGTATCGAATGTGGACTTCTAAATAGATGTATTGTATCCCAAATGACGTTATAAATGTCAGATTTGTACTCAAAAAGGAAATGTCTTTGTTGTATTGTATATGGCCTTTCAAATGTCTGTATTGTATTCAATATAGACTTTCAAATATCTTTATTATATTCAATAAGGCCTTTCAAAAATCTCTATTTTATCGAATATGGACTTTTAAATATTTGTATTGTATTCAATAAGGCCTTTCAAAATCTGTATTGTATCGAATATGGACTTTTAAATATCTGTATTGTATTCAATATGTACTTTTAAATATAATGCTTAAATATAATTTAAAGATAATATGGAAAAATATAATTTATGCAACTGGAATGTAATTAACTGGAATGGAAATTCTACTGCATGTGCATTACACTACCGTACGCTCAAAATTTTCAGGCAATACTGCCTTTCGTTTACATGCACCTTATTAAGGGTATTTTTAGTAATAACTACAAGTATCCTTAACACATCACAACACGATTGCATATGATAGTTAAGTACTTTTGTATGTCATGATACATTTTCACGGGAAAGGGTCAATTTCGGTGAACAGTAATCAGACGGCAGTTTCTCTTACTCTGGGTACACAACACGGGCAGGAGCCATTGATCAGTTCCACTTTGCGAACTACGTGTCCTGAAAAATTAAAACTTGTATATTACTACAGGTATTACAAAAAAACGAGGAACATTCAAGAAGAAACGATTCGTGGAAACACTTCATTAATAGGTTAAAGGATATCGAGTATGCAATTTAGTCGAGTCGAATGAGGCAAACATAAGTTTTTGCACTAACGAAACATAAAGTGTAACTGGGGGGGGGTACAAAGGCAAACAATTTCTTAGCCTCTCAGATAACGTGACTATTTAAATTTAGATAAGGACATTCAACACAAAATGCTGACTTCCCAGAGGTCCATCTATCAATCACTTCCTTATTGTTTATCTAGTTTGTTCTTGACCTGATATTTGATTTCTCTGGGACCAGTATGTACTATGAATATCTGACGAGATGCTTAAACAATGTTAAGAACGATATAAAAAGTCCTTGGCACTGAATTACATGTCATAGCCTCTACCCTTTCAATTAGGTTATATCTATTTATCGGTTTCTATGAAAAGACATTTTCCAGATCAACCATTATTTACCAATATTCTTGCGTGTCGTCTATACAAAAGATAACTTGCTAGCGACGTTGCTTGCAGCAAGAAGCCATTCAGGATTTGACAAGAAGAAAATATTGACCAGACATGAAAACATCTTTGTCAAAAACCTTCATGCTATCACGGTGATATGAATAGTGTGAAGTTCGAATACAGACACAATAATGCGTACAAGAGACAAACGAATAATGGAAGGAGACACATGCTTGTATACCTGTTATAAGAAATTATGACAGGGATATGAAAGTCTAGATATATGCGTATTATAGTCTTTACCTGCTGAACACGTTATCCATGTTCCTCTTGACCATTCTTTACTGATGTCCAAGATTGTAGTGGATATCATCAGTGGTTCATCGCAGAAAGAAGACGTTGACAGTCTGGCAATATTCTCCACGCAACTGAAGACACCCATGCGATTGTTCTGAATCCTTTCTCCAGAAAGAAGTATAGTGCGAGCAGATTCAACCACGTCGTTTATGTCCCGTGTAAGTTGGGTTTCATCTTTGGGGCTTTTATGACTAAGAATGATTAGTTTCAGCATCATCTGCAGTCTTTTGAGTTCATCTCTTATGTCCAGTTCATGCTGTGGCGTTACTATACATTTTTGTTTTGATATCCAATTTTTAAATTCGTCGACGCTTTTCGTGAAGGACTCACTAATCTGCTTTTCATGTCCCAGTCTGGATTTTGTCTTGAACAACGTCTCTAGGATCTTGATCTTAGAAATCAACTCATCCTTGACAATCTGATCTCTCCTCTCGGGATTACATAATTTTGATCTTACTTCTCGTATTGATCTGCGGATCTTATTCAGTTCTCTCTGATATCTGACACTATTTCTAATTATCATTCTGCAGCATGGACAAACTGGGAATCGAATTTCGGATAAATCTCCCTGCTGAATCTGTCGTTGCATCCACCGATCCATCGCTGTTACTTCCACTATATCTCCACAGTCCGAAAGCTGTACAAACTTGGACCTCGGGTTATTTTCTTTCCCAAATCGCCGCTTTGTTACTTTATCTCTGTCACATATTCTACAAAGAGTAGGGCAAGGTTCTCCGCAGATTCCAATGCATGAATGCCTACATTTCAAACTTTTCAGGCAAGGTTCGTTGCATGGAGGACGGTCACAAATTTCACTGCAGGTCTTCGTGCATTTGAGATGTGGACATGACCAGGTGCATGGTTCGATACAGGGTTCACAATATTCTGAGCAACCTTTCATGCAGGTTTTGTGAGGACACTTTTGGTCACACTTATTCTCACATGGTGGACAGTAAGAGCATAATATCGTACAGACATGTCCACAGATCAGGACTTCAACGTTTGGAACTGAACATCTTTTATGGAGTCTGCCTTTAAAACATTCAGTACAATCGCCAGTGCATTTATGTCCGCAAACAAGGCGAGTGTTACATTCTTTTTGACAATGAATAATTCCTGTTCTGTAGCATGGAACGTCAGATTTATGCCCGCACTCAAATTTCTTTTCAATCATAAAGTTACATTTCTGTGAAGACTCTTGCCCACATCTTGCTCTTGATGTATGTCCACAGTTAAATGTAACTTCTGTACTCTTGTCGCAAGTTAAGTTAGACTCTGGAATATTGCAACTGGTCTGCACCGTATGTCTGCAACCTGGTACTTGTTTGGTTACCATCTGGTTACAATATTGATTGTGATCATGTTTCTCCCCGCACAGTTTGTGACATGTGTGACCACATGTCAACCGACGTGTGCACTTTTCTTTACATATTATTTCAGACTTTGACATATAACAATGAATATGAGCTTTGTGGCCACATTCTAGAATCTCATCCACTTCCTCGAGGCAGTTTGTCGTGTGCATTTCACCACACCTATTCTGACATACATGTCCACAACTCAACCGTTTTTCACATGGCATTGAACATTTCACACCTAACGTGTCCTCTCTGCATTCTATAGTAACGGTATGTCCGCAAATTGGAACAGTGCGTGACACAGGGAATTTGCATTCAAAGTCTTCTGGATTCATGTAGCACGGAATATATTGCTCATGGCTGCACTCTGGCATTTCTTTAGCAACTTTAACCATGCACTTACAATCCTGGTAGCATCGCTTCTTGCAGCTGTGTCCTCTTTCACAGAGTCTTTCACAAGGCTCCTTACACTTGTAATTTTCGTGATTTCTATCGTCAGGATGACAGAGCCTTTGGCAAAAGTGTCCGCATTTTAACAGAGTTTTGCACTCTTTCTTGCAACCACCTTCAGGGGCAAACTTTTCAAAATCATGCGCATCAGCTGCCTTAAAACCGTCATTTGGATGATTTTGACAATAAAGGTTTAGAGCTTTTCCCAATCTCTCCTCTTTTTCGAGTGTTTCGATAATATCTTGCCATAACTCTGAATGTCTAGTTAGGAAACCAAAGTTTCCAATGACATAAAAGCCCTTCCTTGCTCTCGAAAGAGCGACACAAATTCTGTTTGAGATCTTCAAAAAGCCGATTTTTCCTTCACGATTACTCCTGACCAACGAAAGCAAAATGATGTCGTTCTCTTCTCCTTGATAATTATCTACAACTGTCACCTTCACCCCATCGAAATCTGACTTTGGCATCATCTTTCTCAAACAAAAGAGCTGGCCAGAGTAGGTTGTAAGGACAGTTATCTGATTCGGTGAGTAGCCCTGTCTCAGCAGATATTTGCATAATGCAGCTACATATCTGGCTTCATGCTCGTTGAGATGGCTTTTCTGATCGGCGTCATCTAATTCTTCTTGATTATGGTCAATAAAGAAAATGTCAGATCCAACTCCTTTAATGTGTTCATAATCTGCAACAGATACGTGATCTCGTAGATTGCGATATATATGCAGTAGAAGCATAGATATTTCTGGTCGCATTCGATGTTGCTCCTCTAGGCAATCGCACTGGATTCCATTGTTTACCATCCTCTCAAACAAAGAAATGTCAAGTTTATAATCCTTTGCTAGTGTATACGTGGTTGGATTTGGCCGCAGTTGCTGATGATCTCCAATCAGAATTAAATGTTGACAGTGTTCGCTGAGAGTCGTGATGACGTGGCTCTCCAAAACCTCTGCAGCCTCCTCCACAATAATAATCCTTGGACCTACCTTCTGAAGAACCGGTTGATATCTTGCCGCACATGTCGTGGTCATACCTATAATATCAGCACGTTGTAGAACGAACCTATCTTCTTTCATCCTGGCTTCCTTATAAATTTTCATAACATCTTCATATAGTTTTGCGTGTCTGACAAAATCTTCTTCCAATGCATTGATATAAAGTTGCCTCCAGTATCTGTACAAGCGCCATCTATCCTTATAACCTAGTTCCCAAACATTGACAACATTATCAACTTGCTTCTGTTCCATTACACTAGTTGCATGTAGCTGTCCTTTTAAATCCTTCATTCGTTTTTTTCTCTCTGTTTTAGATATTTGCCAGAAGTCATTTTGAATTTGCTTTTCGCCTGTTTCTGCTGTCTCGTATGCAGTTTCAATTGCACTGAATTGTGTCTTTAGTCCAACATCAATTATATCGACAGTTTCGTTCGTTATTTCTTCGCTCGATTCGAGGAAAAAATCTCTATCGTCAGTCATCAGACGATCTGCTACCATTGTGTCTGCCACATCGACTATATCGATGTACACATCCCCCGAATCACAATCGACACTGTCTTCAACATCGTTCGCTGCGACATTTACATTTTCGTCCAAGTGATTTAAATTCTGAAGCAAAAACAGATTTTCATCGCTTATTGGTAGTAGATAACCACAGCCAAGCCATTCCTCAATAATCCAAGACTGCATTCCGTTCTGTGCAACTTCTTCAACCATAAACATATCGCTCCAAAGAATTTCATCAAACCCGAAAATCAATGAGTCATAAAGGGTTTTCATGTAGGGATTCAGATTTTGTTCAGTAAATATAATTCTCTGTTTTGATTGTTCTAGAGCTTTAGCCTTTGCTTCCAATTGCACCATATATCGATCCAATAATTGTCTTGTTGCGATACGAGTGTCTTTGATCTGGCTCGGAACAAGTCCGTTCTTTCTGAACCTCTCTCTAAATTTATCCAGACTGTGCTCCTTTAAAACTTCGCTTGAGCTGCGACCTCCGACACGGACAATGTCTCCAGTGTAAAACTTTAAAATTCCTTCCAAAAACTGATCAAGTGCATGATTTGTATAACACACTATCAGCATCGGAGAACTTCCAATGTTCAACAGTGTTTCAAAATTCTCATCCCAAACATGCCTGTTATGTAGGAGAACTCGAACAATCTGAAGACCAATGTAAGTTTTCCCAGTACCAGGAGGACCTTGTGTGACAGAAAATCTGCGAGTTAGAGCCGTTTGAATAGCCTTATATTGTGATCGGTCAAGACCCATATCGTCTGCCGACGGCCATTTTGAAAGAGACAGTACTTTTACGTTTCGGAATGCTTTACTACCCAATACTTGCTGTCTAGTGGGTTGGTACTTTGAAATGGTCATCGTACGATCAAGCAAAGGCTGAAGGTCATAGACTGCGGAGTCTTTTCTACAAAGGTAAGTTGGTGGGTCAACATCTTTCTCGCAGTTCACCAAGTGCTTTTGGAATGGAAGACTAATGATATTTTGCAAACCAAATAGCACATGTTTGTATGCTTCAAAGAATGCTACTGATTCTGCCATCACAAAGGTTCGGGTCGACATCTCCATGACGTCTTTAAAATCTGTCTGAAAAGACACAGCAACCTTTCCTCGCCTAAGCTTCCGTGGATCTCTGTCAGCTACAGTTGCAAACAACATTGTCTCAAAGTCGTCTGAAGATAAACAGAGAAAGGATCCAAATAACAGTCTCTTGCTGTGATCCCATTCCACGTGTCTCAGATGCGAAACATTGAATTGAATTTGATGATATATGCCATCTCTTCCTGATGCTAGCTGCTGTATTTTCACATCGTAATACAGACGCAAATCCTGGAGCTTTTTCTTCTTCATATGAATGTTCTTTTTGTACTCGCGTATACCTTCTCTCAAAGGGCAGATGAAGTCTTCACGCAACAGCCTGTATTGAACATCAAGATAATGCTCAAGATCGTTGTACCCCCCGGTTTCTTTATTCATGCGAAAAAATGGTGGTTTGTCTGTCTTAATTTCAGCATGTTGTGGATACATTTCAATCTCTCTAAAATTATTAGGCGGTTCTTCATTTTCATGCAAAGAGGCACGAGAAGCCCTATGCGTTACTGAATTTGTCATAATTTTGCTAACCTGCCTTTCTTTCATGGTCTGTAATTCTACAATACCTTCTTTGACCTCCTGCATTGCTTTGTCGGGGTTGTCACTAAGTCGAAGACTCTCTGCTATTCTTTGCAGAATGTCTAATAGACCAAATATCAGATACATCGACCTTGGCGTTCTAGAAAAGAAAATGAGTGCTAGTCTTATGATTTTATTCAATATTTCTACGTGTTGAGACCAATCCAAGAAGTCCTGCGCCAGGTATGTAGTTAAAAATGGAACTATAGCTGACTCGAAAAAGGATACATCTTTTAGAACGATTATCAAAGCGTAACCGGCATTCTGTACAAAACGTGAAGAAAGAGCTTTTTCTAGCAAAGCTATAACGTTTATGAGAAGCTCTTGATCATTACAGCTGATCTTTATTATCTTTTTCAGCATGTTCTTTTCTTTGAATATCATTTTGCACATTTGACTGGGGTCTTCATCGAGAAGTGATTTGACCTTTACATTCATGTTAGTAATTTCCTTTTCATCGATGTCCTCGGAACCAAATTCTGTAGTTGATTTACGGTTTTCTATCCTCTTTGTATTAGCTTTGTTTCTAGTGTTTGATGTCTTTAGAGTTTCCCGAGAATCATCACGAAAATTGTTTCTAGTAGGTTCTTCCGTCCAAGTAGTTTGGTGATTTTCACTGTGATCACTCACATTTCTACTCATTCCATCATTTTCAGATTTCTCATATATCGTAGAGTTGTTTATCATAATTCCCTCGGACATTTGCCTAGAGCGACGTCCTCTTCCTCCTCTCCTTCTCCTTCTTCTGACGTTTCCTTCCTCTTGCTTTCCTTCCTGAGCAGCTAAATTTGGTTCTGATTTTGACTTTCTTGTGAACAACCTATCGCGATCTTCTGTTGACGCTTTCCTTCTCCTGTTTTTATCCATGTCCTCTTTTGATTTGCATATCTGTTCATTAGCACTTACATTAACGTTTTCTTTTCCTCTACTTTGTTCACTTTCCCTAGTCTGTCTATCGGTCTGATACCCGACTGGGAATTCTTTGGTTTGAGTAGAGTTATAACTGTGAAATCGAAATGATTCTTTACCATCTTGTAATAGTTCACGTGTACGTTTTTGTTGTATTTCTACCCTCTTTCTATAAGCTTTGTTTCTAGTGTTTGATGGTTTTGGAGTTTCCCGAGAATCATCACGAAAATTGTTTCTAGTAGGATCTACTGTCCAAGTAGTTTGGTAATTTTCACTGTGATCACTCACATTTCTACTCATTCCATCATTTGCAGGTTTCTCATATATCGTAGGGTTGTTTGTCATAATTCCCCCAGATATTTGCCTAGAGCGACGTCCTCTTCCTCCTCTCCTTCTTCTGACGTTTCCTTCCTCTTGCTTTCCTTCCTGAGCAGCTAAATTTGGCTCGGATTTTGACTTTATCGTGTACAACCTATCGCGATCTTCTGTTGACGCTTTCCTTCTCCTGTTTTTATCCATGTTCTATTTTGATTTGAATATATGTTCATTAGCGGTTACATTCACGTTTTCTTTTTCTCTACTTTGTTCACTTTCCCTAGTCTGTCTATCGGTCTGATATCTGAGTGGGAATTCTTTGGTTTGCATAGGATTATCAGCGTGATCTGGAAATGATTTTTTACCATTGTTCAATAGTTCACGGATACGTTTTTCTTGTATTTTTCCAGAACTTGGAATACTTGTACGATCGCAAAACATAGATTTGCTTTTTCGTCGATGAAGGTCATTATCTCTTGCAATAGCACACCCTGGCTCTTGCATATGACTAACGTATCCTGATGCTCTGACTTTCGACCGCGCATGCGCGTCATTACAGGGAGGTTCAGTTCTTTCTCTATAACTGTTACTCATCCCTGACAAGTTCCAAGCAGAATTGGACCTTTGTCTAGATTTAGTTGCACCTGATGCTCCTACAAACTGTCTTTCAGGTATAGATGTAGAATAACCATTCTTTCTTGTAGCCTTCTTATGCCGGCTAGGTTGCTCAGTAATTATTTTCTGGTTTGAACGAAAACTTGGACCTCTAATCGATTGGTGGTAAGATCTGAAATAAACATTTATTATATATTATTGTAAACATTTAAGAACTTCTTCGTGGTTCTAAGAAAAGCAAACCCGTTTCATACCCTGTGTAAAGAAAATATTGTCCAGAAAGCATCTAAAGTTCTAAACAAGTAATGATAGAAAAGCTATTTTAACGTATGCTATCATCTCGCAATGGCGTGTCTAAATCTTATATAAAGTAGTCTATTTTAGATTTATTTGCAGTTTATAAAAATATTCGGATTCAAGGTAAGTCTACATGATACGTAAACAATTAGCACTTAGTTGTCTTAAACTGGAACGAAAAGCGTGATATTTACACTTACCCAGACACCGAATGTGCTGAATATTCACTGTCGTTCGCCTCGTCTTCTGCATCATCCATCTCTTCTGATAAGGAAAAGATAGCAGTTTCTAATTAATTCTTTGGACTGGTTTTCCGCACTTGATTCCCTGCCACATGATCCTAAACCAAATGTAATAAGATAAACCAAGACTTACTTAATAAAAATGAAAAAATTAATCTGCAAATGTGGTATTTTTACACGCACAAGTGTCAGAAAAAAAAAACTAGATTTAAAATTATTTTGGATCATACACAGAAATGTATAATTACTTACCGTTCTAAGAATATTGGTCTACCACATCGGCATATTCTTCAAGATTAAGAATCAATATTTATAAGGGTTTTTTTTTCAAAAGTGACTACAAATACAAAAACAGTGTTGGAAATCTAGTGCCTACGTCTTCTTCATGCTTCACATGCAAAGTACATGACTACATTTTAAAGTGTTCAGCGACTCGGTGATCTGTGCTTCTGGTGTACTGAATACATAAAGTCGCATTCACTTAGTTACGGCAATATATCCAAAATATATAGTTACCATACAGGTTGCCTTTTTTGTTAACCTCATCGAAGTGATAGAACACAAAACAAGAAACTATATGAAATAAAAAGCCATCCTAAGCACTAGTATGTAAGCAATAAAATCCGTGTTTGTAGACAGGCTAGAGAATTCTAATCTCGATGGAGTAAGATATATGCCAGGACGAGGATTGCCGAATCCCTTACATATCTCTTTATAGCAATGTTAGATCTCCCCCACTCTACTCATAGTTATGTGGAGAAGATGTTTTATTCGGGGTTTTTCATAATTGTCAAACTGTTTCACATATATGCCTGATTTCAAAAACCATATGTCTCGCCAGTTTGTTTATCGCATTATTCAGAAACATAAATCATATGAAAAGAGTAGGTCATACCAATCTTTCGTATTTAACACGATCGATATTGCTGAATTTGTTGGGGCAAACAATATTTTGAGGCGTAGAACGTGGAATCGATCACTGTTCGGGAGAAATATGGCATATTTAAAACTCTCAACAACAACAACAACAACAACAGTGGCCAAGAAGACGTTGTTTATTTGGTTCAATGCACAAATGGCACAACACTAAATTCTACCGCTTTTAATAACTCTTGAAAGCAAAAACTCGAAATTTTGTTTGCTAATCTTAAGAAAACAATATGATTTTCAATTCTCCTACTCATTCACGTCTCATACACAAATTAATTTGTTCAAATGTTCCATATTCTCAAGATTTCGAAATGGATTACCTCTTGGTAAACACTAAATATTTATATGAACTAACGTTTTATTATTGCTTGTATGTCATTTATTTTGAGAAGTGCTTACACGGCAAAAAGTGAAATTTACATTAGTGATTGCAATCTTTTCAATTTATGTTGTCTACATCGGACAAGTAGATGAATGTTGCATTCAATTTATGTTGTCTACATCGGACAAGTAGATGAATGTTGCATTCAATTTATGTTGTCTACATCGGACAAGTAGATGAATGTTGCATTCAATTTATGTTGTCTACATCGGACAAGTAGATGAATGTTGCATTCAATTTATGTTGTCTACATCGGACAAGTAGATGAATGTTGCATTCAATTTATGTTGTCTACATCGGACAAGTAGATGAATGTTGCATTCAATTTATGTTGTCTACATCGGACAAGTAGATGAATGTTGCATTCAATTTATGTTGTCTACATCGGACAAGTAGATGAATGTTGCATTCAATTTATGTTGTCTACATCGGACAAGTAGATGAATGTTGCACTCAATTTATTCGTATACACGGAAAACAATCTTTACACGAACATCATACATTCAGACACAAAAAAATGTTGGCATGCAGAGAAAAATATAACGAAGAATTATATATTAATAATTTCAAAATAACATTCTCTATTCTAGGGACTGCCACAATAAAACACCACTGATAATCTGTAAATATTACTGTCATATACTTATTTAGAAAGCAGACTCTAACTCTGAAGTACTTTAATATAATATACGTATTTAGATAGTTGACACACATAGAAGTCAACTTTTGTATAATATATGTATTAAGAAAGTAGACTCTCATACCGATGTACTTTTATATAATATACGTGTTTAGAAAGTAGACTCTCATGCTGAAGTACTTTTATATAAAACACCTGTTTAGAAAGTAGACTCTAATACTGATGTACTTTTATATAATATACGTGTTTAGAAATTAGACTCTCATACTGAAGTCAACTTTTATATAATAAATGTATTTAGAAAGTAGACTCTCATACTGACGTACTTTTATATAATATAGGTGTTTAGAAAGTAGACTCTCATTCTGAAGTAATTTTATATAATATACATGTTTAGAAAGTGGACTCTCGTAATGAAGTACTTTTATATAATACAAGTGTTTAGAAAGTAGACTCTCATACTGAGGTACTTTTATATACTATACGTGTTTAGAAAGTAGACTCATTCTGAAGTACTTTTATATAATATACGTGTTTAGAAAGTAGACTCTCATGCTGAAGTACTTATATATAATATACGAGTTTAGAAAGTAGTCTCTTATACTAGAGTACTTATATATAATATACGTGTTTAGAAGGTAGACTCTCATTCTGAAGAACTTTTATACAATACAAGTGATTAGAAAGTAGACTCTCGTACTGAAGTACTTTTATATAATATACGTGTTTAGAAAGTAGACTCTCATACTAAAGTACTTTTATATAATATACGTGTTTAGAAGGTAGACTCTCATACTGAAGTACTTTTATATAATATACGTGTTTAGAAAGTAGACTCTCATACTGAAGTACTTTTATATAATATACGTGTTTAGAAAGTAGACTCTCATGCTGAAGTACTTTTATATAATATACGTGTTTAGAAAGTAGAATCTCAAACTAAAGTACTTATATATAATATAAGAGTTTAGAAAGTAGTCTCTTATACTAAAGTACTTATATATAATATACGTGTTTAGAAAGTAGACTCTCATTCTGATGAACTTTTATACAATACAAGTGATTAGAAAGTAGACTCTCGTACTGAAGTACTTTTATATAATATACGTGTTTAGAAAGTAGACCCTCATACTAAAGTACTTTTATATAATATACGTGTTTAGAAAGTAGACTCTCATACTCAAGTATTTTTGTATAATATACGTGTATAGAAAGTAGATTCATACTGAAATACTTTTATATAATATACGTGTTTAGAAAGTAGACTCTCATACTGAAGTACTTTTATATAATATACGTGTTTAGAAAGTAAACTCTCAAACTGAAGTACTTTTATATAACATACGTGTTTAGAAAGTAGACTCTCATGCTGAAGTACTTTTATATAATATACCTGTTTAGAAAGTAGAATCTCAAACTAAAGTACTTTTATATGATATATGTGTTTAGAAAGTAGACTCTTATACTAAAGTACTTATATATAATATACGTGTTTAGAAGGTAGACTCCTTCTGAAGAACTTTTATACAATACAAGTGTTTAGAAAGTAGACTCTCGTACTGAAGTACTTTTATATAATATACGTGTTTAGAAAGTAGACTCTCATGCTGAAGTACTTTTAAATAATATACGTGTTTAGAAAGTAGACTCTCATTCTGAAGTACTTTTCTATAATATACGTGTTTAGAAAGTAGACTCTCATGCTGAAATACTTTTATATAATATACTTGTTTGGAAAGTAGACTCTCATACTGATGTACTTTTTTATAATATACGTGTTTAGAAAGTAGACACTCATACTGACGTACTTTTATATAATATACGTGTTTAGAAAATAGACTCTCATGCTGAAGTACTTTTATATAATATACTTGTTTAGAGAGTAGACTCTCATGCTGAAGTACTTTTATATAATATACGTGTTTAGAAAGTAGACTTTCATACTGAAGTAATTTTATATAATATACGTGTTTAGAAAGTATGCTTATTTAACCGATTATCATTGCTAAAGGGAGCGAACTCTTACTTGACCTTGCACGGCACAAATTCAGTTAATATAGTAACCTATGAGAATCTACTTTCTAAACACGTATATTACATAAAATACTTCAGCATGAGAGTCTACTTTCTAAACACGTATATTATATAAAAGTACTTCAGTATATGAGTCTACCTTCTAAACACATGAAAGTCTACTTTCTAAACACGTGTATTATATAAAAGTACATCAGTATGAGAGTCTACTTTCTAAACACGTATATTATATAAAAGTACTTCAGCATGAGAGTCTACTTTCTAAACACGTATATTATATAAAAGTACTTCAGTATAAGAGTCTACCTTCTAAACACGTATATTATATAAAAGTACTTCAGCATGAGAGACTACTTTCTAAACACGTATATTATATAAAAGTACATCAGTATGATAGTCTACTTTCTAAACACGTATATTATATAAAAGTACATCAGTATGAAAGTCTACTTTCTAAACACGTATATTATATAAAAGTACATCAGTATCAAAGTCTACTTTCTAAACTCGTATATTATATAAAAGTACATCAGTATGAGAGTCTACTTTCTAAACACGTATATTATATAAAAGTACATCAGTATGAGAGTCTACTTTCTAAACACGTATATTATATAAAAGTACTTCGGTATGAGAGTCTACTTTCTAAACACGTATATTATATAAAAGTACTTCAGTATGAGAGTCTACTTTCTAAACACGTATATTATATAAAAGTACTTCAGTATATGAGTCTACCTTCTAAACACGTATATTATATAAAAGTACTTCAGCATGAGAGACTACTTTCCAAACACGTATATTATATAGAAGTTCTTCAGCATGGGAGTCTACTTTATAAACACGTATATTATATAAAAGTACATCAGTATGAAAGTCTACTTTCTAAACACGTATATTATATAAAAGTACATCAGTATGAGAGTCTACTTTCTAAACACGTATATTATATATAAGTACTTCGGTATGAGAGTCTACTTTCTAAACACGTATATTATATAAAAGTACTTCAGTATGAGAGTCTACTTTCTAAACACGTATATTATATAAAAGTACTTCAGTATATGAGTCTACCTTCTAAACACGTATATTATATAAAAGTACTTCAGCATGAGAGACTACTTTCCAAACACGTATATTATATAGAAGTTCTTCAGCATGGGAGTCTACTTTATAAACACGTATATTATATAAAAGTACATCAGTATGAAAGTCTACTTTCTAAACACGTATATTATATAAAAGTACATCAGTATGAGAGTCTACTGTCTAAACACGTATATTATATAAAAGTACTTCAGTACGAAAGTCTACTTTCTAAACACGTATATTATATAAGAGTACTTCAGCATGAGAGTCTACACGTTTATTATATAAAAGTTGACTTCCGTATGAGTCAACTATCTAAAATGTATCTTAAATGTATTCGTGCACTCTTTGCTTGCGGGGAATGAATAATTTAATCGTAGCATTCTGCTTGGTACCATTTTTGTGGTGCCCTACTTTGCTACATGACAAAGTCGCTAAAAATCCTCATGGAAAATAAACATTATTGTGCAACTAATAGGATTAAGCTTCAGGCACAGATAATCGCCGTGGTCGCATGACAGCAAAACATTTCAAAGGTTGTATCTTTAACTTAATACACAAAGTCTGAAAGACAATATATCAAAACTAAATATGATTTATAATTTTAGAGTTCTAAACCTGAGTTGAATTTTTGTACTTGACAGGTTCGTGACTGGCTACTTGGTGTGGTGGTACCTCCGTAATATTCAGGTATTATTCGAGTCAGAAAGGGCATAACGATTTCGCAGTGGCCATGTATTGTGCACCTCCTGCAGTAGTAGATGAAAGTAAGAATCCGAGCTCAACAACCCCCTCCAGACCTCCAAACAAATACAAAATACCTAGGTAACGTAATAGAAAACCTATTGCAATCAATAATTGCGTTAAGAATCCGAGCTCAACAAATGCAAAATACCTAGGCAACGTAATAGAACACCTGTTGCAATCAATAATTGCGCTAAGAATCCGAGCTCAACAACCCCTCTAGACCTCCAAACAAATACAATAGAACACCTGTTGCAAAATACCTAGGTAACAGGTAAAATTTAATTAAGTGATCTTCCAGAATAAGCAAAATGATCTGTCAGACTCAATTTTCCAAATCATTACGATTTAGCAGAACGTGGCGATTGTGGACTAAATTACGCATTAGAATTCCAATAAGGTAAGTGGTATTATACCTCATTACCAACTGTTAATGTCTCAACTGTAGATATCAAAAATATTTCATTATCATGGTGATAGAGGCTAAACTTTACTTTTTTACCGCTCACATAACGACGGGACTCAAACAAATCTTTTATTTGTGATTTGTTAAGAGGGTATTTTTTGTCGATAAAATAATACACCTTTGACCGATCAAGATCAATTGTAAGTTTGGTGTATTTTTGCTGACTAATCGGACAGTGAAAGTTGTTAAATTCCGCTAGCAACTTTTGATACAATTGTTCGAGATAATTAAAATACTCGCTGTCATCAGATCTGATGAGCGAAAGTTTTAACTTGTCACGGGTACCACTAAAGCATATGCCTGATGTTTCATTATTAATTTCAACTGTCAATGGTTTGCCGTCCATCATTAGATATTTGATTTTGCTCTGTAGCTATTTGTTACTGTCAAATTTTCAAACATTATTTTTAAAGTTTAGATAAAATTTTAGTTTGCAAAGATAATGTCAAATATATCTCTATCATCATGACAATACCCAAGTGCAAATGTATCTACCCCATTTTCGCAATAACGTTTATCATCAAAATTGCTCAAACCGCGTTTGATAAGGACATCTGTTTCGAGCTTATGATGATTTGTCCGAATTGACATAGCTCTTATAAAAAAATAACACCGCCATCAAGCGCATACTTGTAGTCATCAAATTTTATAAACTTTTTTAACAAAATCACGAGGCAGACTTTTTTTTTTTTTTTTGTTATTTTATTATTGTCTAACAATACGGCATACATTTTACTACGTAATCCGATAAAGTATTTGATAGCGCTCGAGTTCATTTCATCTTTGAACTTACCAATAACCTTTTTATTTGTGTCGTCATGAAATTTACTGTCACGTGGGTAATCAGAAAGATCAAACAGATATATATTATCATGCATGTCCTGATAGATGTCCTCGCATTCGATTTCATATACGAGCGAATCAGTATCAGTAAATAATAATCTACTAGCCGGCCATTGATTTTTAACAAAATTATAATGAAAATCGTACATCAGCCACTTTGATAAATCTAACACTGAAGCTCCAACGTAGATCGGCTTGTTTAGTTTTAGATTTGTTTTTCTTCTTTGTATCGCAACAAGATTCTCATTAAATATTTTCATGCTCACAAAATCATCGTCTGACACAAGTTTGTTTCTGCGATTGACATCATTGACTAGTTCGATATTTACGCGTTTCCTAATATTCTCCATCGTCTTACCAAAAACAGAATTGTTCATCAGTTTGAAAAAGTTTTTTTCTCAAAATCAGTTTTTGCCGCAGCTCTTCTTGTAGTGTTCGAGTTAATATAACCTCTCATCCACGGCGACTGATTAAATTTTAGTACGCGATGAACTTTTCTCAACACGAGACCAGCATCGACTGCTTGTTTTAAAGCTTTGTAATGCAAAACATAATTACGTTTATGAAGCAAATTTGGTACTAGTTTCTTTACCATAGAATGTTGTCTTGGTAATGCTGACGCTTGTTGTTCTTCTGATAACAAACTATAATCTATAACCATCGATTCCGCACAGAAAGGGTAATCGTTATGCAATTTGTGTAGCGAAGTTGGATAATCGAGATCAACTTCAACGAAATACGAAACATCGTCGGGTATCTTTTTTTTTCTGTCTCTGATAGAAATTGATCAGCCGTGATCCAATGAAATCCACCAAAGGCATTGTTCTGCCATCGAATACCCGTACAAGTTATTGCAATCTAGATAAACTATATACTTCGAAGGAAGGTCAGGATTATACTCTTTCAAATATTTGTTGTTTGCTTCAGCTTTTTTCTTCGTTATCACGCTAATACCGCCTCGGATACCTTTTTCAATAAAATTGAACATATCAACATCAGTCAGTAATTCCAACCTTACCTACTAAACTTTAACAGAGCATCCCATGACAGTCCGGGGGCAGAATAATACCAGCAAGGATCTAGTCCGTAATTATTATAACTCACTTCTCGAAAACTTTCAAAAACATCTGCTAATAATAACACGTCAGTTTTCAAATACAAATCGTGATAATCACCAAAAGTCTCACAATCAAACTCTTTCCAAATATCTTGTGCATACTTGTACTCGTCATCAGTTATATTTTCTTTTTTTTAAGTTGCGAGTAAAATTTGTCTTTGCTAGGTAAAGATGTTTCATCAAATTTACTCCAATCGTCGAGATATTCGTATGGAAAAAACTCCTTTTTTTAGCTAATAGATTAAATTTATCTCCAAAACAGTCTCTTAGGTTATTAAATTTACTACAACCTTTTACTAGCTCATCTAACGATGCTGCCATAAACTGCAGGCTGTCAATAAAACGCAATTTACCTAGCGTAACTGACATATACTTTTCAAAATTATTTGGAATGCATTGATGATGTTATTGAGTTTTAGACGAGATTTTTTATCTCAGGATCACCAAAAGCTTCTACGATGATGTGACTATCATATCCTCGAAAATTGTGAAGAATAACTGGAATAAAATCTGGAGCGTGAAATTTTAAATTACACTGGTCATGAGCCGCTCCACGATACTGTCCGGTCAAATGGCAATGGTCACGTACTTTTTTTTTTGTTGTCAGTATCAAAAGCTTTTTCACAAATATAACAATTTTTCGCTTGCTCGTGATCAGATTCTTGTTGAGGTGTTAATTTTAACATTGGAGTTACTTTTTTCAAACGATAAGTAATATTATCAACTTCATTAATCAACTGCTTGAGAAGCCAGACAGCTGGATTTTTACCACGATAGAGTTGGATTGGTTTAGATAATCTCGAATCAGCGCAACAAACTACCTTGTACGCTACTCCGCATGGAACATGATTTTGAATTTTTCTTGTACTCGATTGGTTAGGATCATTTTCTACGCCAAGTACAGGTTGAAGTAAGCATTCGAAATCGACGTATATGACGAAAGGAATTTTTAGTTTATGATTATGATGGACAAACTGTAACACGCTATCTTTTTTAGATGGCATTGTTATTCTTTGTACGTCACTACAGTACTGCAAATGCTTTTGTAATGTTTCATTGTCTCTACAACCGTGCAAGCAGCGATAACAAAAGAACATTTTTTTTTTAATTTTATTATACTGTCTTCCAACTAGTCTGTTAAAGTTTTTGATCCAAACGTAATGATTTTTATAAAACAGTAAATTGATAGTCGATTGTGAAGCTTTTTCTGAAATATACCTCGGATAGACATTTTCTTTTTCATCTAATCCGAAAACGTTAATCGAAACATTATTTTGCTTTTCAAACTTTGGTATTTGATTTTCTGCCACTGGAAAGTCAATACCAGCACAATTTAATCTTGACACGTGACTGATATACTTCTCAACACGATCATTTTTTTTTTTCTGCTGGAAATAGCGCGGAAAGAACAGCCCATTGGAAACATTTGCTATCGACGTTTTTTATGTTTATACAGCACTGTTTATTTTTTTTATTTTTGGTGGCAGGTCGATATACGAACTACCGCGTAATGCGTCATATTTCATCGTGTGAAACAAAAATTTCCTTGATCATTTCAAACTTCCAACCCGAACCTAATTCGGTAAATTCTTCTATTTTTTTCCAAATTTCTTGGTGTATTTCATTAGATAGTGACAAAAGATCACTACCAAGTAAAACACGTCTAGATTTTGCGTTGATGTAAGGGTCTGCAATTTCCTTGTTAGTAGATTCTTCCGTCACAAGTAGTTTTGAAAATATAACGTGATATTGCACTAACAATCTTAGACCCTTGTGTTTTTCAAGCTCACGTTTTACAGTCGTCTGTAGCAGATGAAAGAGATTTGTTTCAGAAAAATTTACTAAAACGTTTTGATTATCAAACTGATAACTATTGTCAAAACCTGCAAAAGCAGTCGCTATTTTAACAGGTTCTCCAATAAGACTTCTCTTGGCTATATCACGCAATTTCAACATTATTATACTATAGTCTAATATCTAATTGATAATTTACCGCACACTGCGCATGCGCTAAACAACAATTAGAGAAAAAAATATCACCTATAATATAATGACAGTAAATCTGACAAGCGCACGTGAGCAAGAGGTATATCATGTTTATCCGAAGTACAACCTGTACGCTGGAAATGCACTTGGTTCGGTTATTAATATCATTACTGGAATATCTGTTGGTAAAGCAACGCCAGCGGGTTATACGATTAGTGTAAAGGGAGATAATACTGAAAGAATTACGATGTTTAGAAAAGATTTTATTTACACGTTATTTTGCGATGACATTCCAGAGGGGAAACGAGTATATCATTATAACGGTAAAGTCACTGATGATAATATTGAAAATTTATCCTTACAAGACGAGTTTCAGCCGCATCCGGTCTTTGATTTATACGAGGCTAACGATCGCGGTATTATTAGAAACAGAAAAAACGAAAAAAGTTCTTAATAATATGCGACAATATGGGATATATCAGTGTGACTGTTAGAGGAACATCGACAGATCGAGTTTGTTATACTGGTCATAGGTTTGTTTACGAGGTGTTCAACGGATCTATACCCAATGGTCTGGTTATTAATCATATCAATAATGTAAAAACAGACAATCGATTGGAAAATCTGGAGCTAGTGACCCAACAGGAAAATGTGAGAAAAAGGACGAGGTGGTGGTATTAATTTTAGATGCCCAATAAAACCTGTTATTTCGTTAAACCTTGAAACGGATGAGGAGATCAAATTCAAATCAATTACAGCTGCGGCGAAATATTATAATATAAATCCCAGAGCAGTAAAATTTGTAGCTGATGGAGCAACAAAATCAGCTTTTTCAAACAAATATGATGCTAGTATTATTTTTAGATATGATGATTAATAATATTTTGTAATTCGGTTTTAGTCAAACAATGATGAGCAAATGCTATAATATCATCGCAATCAAATTTTAGCGTCGTTACTGCACTTTCATTAATTTATTTTTTTCTGCTTCTGTTAGTAATATTTTATGAGAATCACCCTTGCATTACAAAACGTCAACGGAATATGAACTATAACCTGACAAGCATTTTCTTACCGCTTCAGTCAGTTCGTGGTAGTTTTATTATATTAACTTTTTGGTGATATTTTGACCTTGTCAGTCATCTTATAACAACAAATTAGATAAAAAAATATATATATATAATGATGAAACGATGAAACGACTTGCTAGCGATAAGGTCTCCACAATCTCTAATGATATGATAGACAAATCCATTGGTTATAACGAAGATGATATTTTATATAACAACGAGTCTGATGATGGTGAAATAGTCACCGTCGTTAACAGATATAATTATAGCAGACCAACCACTGGAAAATATAATGTCAAGTATCACAAATCAAAAAAAATTATAAAATTTAATTTTACCGTTACCGAACAGCAGGTATTTTTGCAGTTAATCAGACCTTTTTTAAACATTAAAATTCCAGACCGACAGCTAAAATATAAAATTTGATTTCATCTTTGTTAAGATTTTTAATCTTATGACTATCTCTGACGATCGCATAAAATATCTAATATATTTATGTAAACCAGTAAAATGCAAATCTATCAAACGAAAGTATGAGGAAATTTATAATAGCATTATTTCACAGTCGATAAAATCGACCGGGTTGGAATCCAGCTGTTAAATTTATCACTATACCCACGCCATTTGACTAAACTTTTATCTCCTTTTTTCCTAATCACTTTTTCGATAACGAAAACATCTTGTTCAGTTTTTTGTAGTTCTTGTTCGTAAAAACTACCTACTATAGGTTCACCTGCCAGATCTTTTAACGCGTACGTTACAGGTACTGTTAAGAGTACTTTATCAACAACAAATACTTCTTCGCTCCAGTTTGGAGTAAATCCTTTTTCAAATATCTTTTTAGTCAAAGAGATTCTAACTTTATCACCGACCTTAAATTTATGTCTGCGGTACATGTTTTCGTTTGCTAATATTGGATTTTTGATAGCGTCATTGGGTGACATTTTGATGGTTCGATGTTTCGTGTTATTATATTCGCCTACGATTTGAGAAAGGTCATCGATGTACCTGTTGGTGTTTTTAGCTGTCATATGTTTGTGTAATTTTTCGTTTAGCGTGCGATTAAATCTCTCGACAACAACGCTTTTGCCTTCGTTTCCTGTAACGTATTTTTTAATATTATTTTGTTCTAGAAACTGCTCAAACTTTTTGTTAAAAAAAACTCGGCTCCATGATCAGTCCAGATTTTGTTTGGTTTTCTTTCGGTACTCGTTATTATTTGTTTTAGCGCATCAGTGATTGACGTTCCTGTTTTATCTGAAACTGGCACACTAAAAGCGTATTTGCTGAAAACATCTATAACGTTAAACAAATACTTCTTTGGAGCGCCATCAGCGCCAACGTTAAACTGAGCCAGATTGGATACATCTACCAAATCTATTGCCCAGATATCATCTACAGCGTTTGCAACAACTTTCGTCTCGGAACTTTTTTTTTTTTTTTTTTAGGTCTGTGTAGTTCGACTGCAAGATCATCGTATAATTCTTTTTCGCGAGGCGATTCGAGACTCTCCGAGTCCAAGTTTATATTTTGCTCCTATCATTCCTTGAACAAATCTTCTATCAAAACGTTCTCGTAGATTTGTTGGCTCCATATCATGTAATTCGTCTAACATTACTTTATCACAATCTGCTTTCGAGTTTTCATGATCACGATAACAGATATCATGACGCATTGCTATTGCATCCACTTGATTATAAGGCTCTTGTCCTGGCAATGGATTGTCGTTTTCATCTAGTTGTTGATCTAGCGGATTGTAAGGACCTGTATACCGATGAACTGTCAAAGTCCAACCGCCTTTTGGTTTTGGTAATTTACCTTTAATTTTATGTATATCTATACCTAACCCTATTATTTCTCTGTTGTTACAACGTTGACAGTACGTAATGATTTTATCTTGTTCTATGCAAAGATCTTTGTCACAATCACATTGCATTTCATTTTATTTTATTTTGTTTCATAAGATTAATCGTCGATCAAGAGAAACTCTATCAACGCTAGATCCTACTTGTTTTTTCAAAAACATACTTTTCTTTCTACCACAGATTGCACAAATACTTTTTTTAACATCGTTCTATTTTTTTTATTTTTTTCCTTCATCTCATCCTTGTTCTCTGTTTTAGTTTTGCATTTGAGACAGTATGTTGACATTATTATATCAAGGAGTTTAGATAAAATTGATTGCAATATTATCATTCGCATGAGAAGGAAGCTCATCAAATTGTAAAATAAACTTTAAAAAGTTTTTACTCCCAGAGTTTTTACTCCCAGAGTTTTTCCCAGAGTTTTTACTCTGGTGCATTTGTCTGACAAACATGATACAATAATAACCACAAGCTGTACCAATCGGCTGTAGTTGATTAGACGAATAATTTATTTTATCAAATTTTTTAAAAATATATTTTTTTATGAGATCGCTTGGAGGAAGTCCG
This sequence comes from Potamilus streckersoni, assembly GCA_016746295.1. Classification (NCBI taxonomy): domain Eukaryota; kingdom Metazoa; phylum Mollusca; class Bivalvia; order Unionida; family Unionidae; genus Potamilus; species Potamilus streckersoni. The sequence goes on along the minus strand of JAEAOA010000943.1, from coordinate 1,916,740 downwards.
AACGAATCAAAATAAATTGTTATCGTGGACAGCAACCCAGTGGGTGCCAGAGCCATCATTGAAGTTTTCAATATTTACAACACAAGAACCGCCTGTTGGTACGTCATCGAGTTCACCTTGGAAAATACTCCTCGAAATCCAACAACGTCCTTCAATTTTTCAATGATGTCAAAATTGCTCAATAACGTCTGGTCCCTGGTAGAGTTAATCCGCGTCCGATTCCTAGTAAGTTTGGCAGCAGACTTCCCGCTAGTCCCGCCAAAAGTGGAGCGAAAGGAATAATTCCTCCTTTTTTTTGTTTGTTTGCGTTTTGTTTTTTTTTTTTTTTTTTCGATTTTTTTTTTTTTTTTTTTTTTTTCGTTGGATTTTTTTTTACTTTTTTTTTTATACTATTACATAAAATTAAAGATAGATTTGTTTTTGATACCACGACCTTCGACTGCTTTCTTCGTTGCGCCAGAGACTGCTCCTGACGCAGCCGCAAGTCCAAGTGTACCAAGTACTGGTAAAACTTTGCTAGCTATTATTGATAACGCTGGTCCAAAAAATCCACCTTCTTTTGACATTGCAGTTACCTGAGAAACAGATAATTTCAGCACAAATGGTTTTCCTTTGTCGAGTTTATTGATTTGTTGTTGCGTTAGCATGACTTTTACTGCAATTTTATTTGAAGTTTCCGGAGAGATCATCAAAGAAACAGAGCTGCGTTTAGCAACAGCTGCTGATAATTTTTCAACTTGACCAGATGTTAGGTATATTTCTCGAGTTGTGTATTTGGTTTTCATAATGTTATATCCAAGTTGTTAGATTAAACTTGTACTGTCATTCTTCCTTTGATTGAATCGATGGTCAGAAATCGATCACTAACCAATAGCGCGTATACGTTATACTGTTCACCTGGCACAGCGCCCAGTGTCCACGTGACCTCAATATCTGCAGTCGATCCCACAACACGCTCCAAATGTTTTGATACGTCAAAGTAAAAGATGGGATAGAGCGTTCGAAAACTCTTCTATTGATATTTGAGATCCACTGTCCGCGTTCTGATATTTTTGCATTGCTTCCATAAGATACATGTACGGCCGAGAGATGTTTCTGGTGGCGTCTATCGGCAAAATTACATTCGATTGCACGTTCGGGATACTGTTTGGAATTTACTCTCACAAATATTCGTCTAACGTCTGGGTTATCGAATACGGAGTTGTTTATTTCCTGATTGTTACGACGTGCTTGTCGTTGAAATACGACGAACAAGTGTCGCGGTAGTTGTTCGCTGGGCGTGGTCGTTACACGCCACGTGTAATCAGTCGCGTTGGGAATGGCTGTTTGATAAATCCTGTTCTGTTGGAAGTGTATCTTTTTTGTAAAGGTGGCTAGTAAAGATTCGAGCTCCATCATTTTAGCTAATGAAGGGACAACCCGAGGCATCCACAGTGCTAATCTTGTAATAGAAAACTGTCCCTCAGCCACTCCACCGGCGTGTATTATACAATCGTTTTGATCAGCTCGATCTAATATAAGCGTATGTTTTATTCCTCGAAACACTTTGTTTATAATCACGGCAAAATCCAAAGATTGTACTTAACGGAAGCATCATCGTTATTTGGCGAGATTCTGCGGCAAATGCTTTTCGTTTAGCAAATCCCTCGTTATATTTATCGTACGTGCACTAATAACACCGTTTTATTATTTTAACATTCGCAACTATACCACTCAGCTGCATCTGGTGGAGTTATACCAAGATTACGACAAGCGGCAATAAGTGAAACTCTTGTGGCGTTTGCATCAGCAGCTGCACCTGGTGGGCTATACCACAATTGTTAGCATTAGCAATAAAAACATTTCTTACAATTGCAGCATCATCTGCAGCAGCATCAGCTCCGTGTTTTAACCTCTTGAAATAAACTCGTTCGACACAGTTGTCCCTAGTCCAGTATCTTTGAACCACATCATATTTGTGGCTATTGATCTGGAATAGTCATCGCTAAAACAAACGATGTTTAGTATTGTACTCGCTATGGGTAAGTGCATCGAAATATCTTCTACGGTTTGATTGGCCAGTTGGTATCGTGCACTCTTAAACAAGCTCCAACCATTATTGACGAGAGCGATTTTCTGCATAGCTGCAATATCACCACCTGCTTAATAATATTGACCACGCACTTCTAACATTGCCTTATGGGGTAGTAGAAACACGTCCTCGTCTCTTGTGTTAAAAGTTCTAACTCCGGTTTTATTCGGTTCGTTCGAGTTCTCATCGAGATACTCGACATACTCTAATTCTGTTACAGCATCGTCAGTATCAATTTCTTCTGCAAAGTCGAGATAGTTTTTAGCTGACATTTATTTTATAATCGTTACACAAAATTAAAAGGCAGCAGGGGTCATCGGCGCTGTTTTCTTTACAAGTTTACGTACTATTTCTTCACCACTCGGCGACAATAATTTTTTTGTTGTAGCTATCATAGCTCGTTTTGTTTCTTCTGTTGGCGCAATATCTGATATTACTCGTTTTATTTCAGACACCGTAGGGGGTGTTGTTGAAGGTCCTTTAATCTTTATCAGCAATCTTTTTTGCCCTACTGCAGTGCCTGCTGAAGATGCCGCCCCTGTAGCGAAAGCTTTACCGGCGTCAAGTGCAATGGGCGCTACTTTACGCGCGATTCCTGGAATATTCTCTGCAATTGTTGTAAATATATTTCCAAAAAATCCACCTACGATTTTTCTTCGATAAACTTTTCTTCGTCATTTTATAAAATTATGTACACAAAATCACATGCCTAGGCAGTGCGTAGGTGTAAGTAATACGTGACTATCTCGTTGTTCACGTCTATTTGTCGTCCAGATTGGTCTGTGAGTTGCATTGTAATGCTTGTAATTTGATTCTCAGGTGTTATTGGATAGTAGATAATCTGTCGCGGATTGATTTGCATGAGAGAAAACTGTAGATCGTTTGCCCGCGGTTGCCTTTTGACGTATAAGATCCAGATGCGATAGAGCAATTGATGAGTATTGTATTTACTTCTGTGATATCTACTGGTAGTTCTCCATCAAATGTCAAGATTTATCTTCACCGGTGGTATAGTATAAAACTCTAGTAAAACCTAACATCTTTCCAAAACTTCTTTCTTCAAAGATGACTTTCATATTTCTTTTCACTGTTATCCTAGCTCGTAAGGTGTTATAATTCGCCGCTAATTCGAAATTATCAGCATTCCCACCAGCTTTTGTTAGAAGCTCTTTTATTGTTCTGTTTAGATCAGTAATGTTATAAGCTCCTTGTGGAATCTGTAGTTTGTATTGTATATCAATAAACTCTTTTTGTGATGTTGGAGATTGTTTAACATTAACGATTAAAATTTCATCATTAATCCCAGTTTTAATATTCGGCATGGCGTTCCAACAAGTACAAGAAATTAATCCAATCTCATACTGTTTTGCAGGATCTAGTTCTATTGGTGGGTTGTAATTTACTGTAAAATTCGCGCTGTTTCCTGTTATTTGTGATGAATCAAGCAATAATGTTGTTTTTGCATTATACTATATTTTTAAGATCGCGGTGTAAAATTTCGTACTCGGATGATGTTAGTAATCCACTCGATCTTAGATGATCAAGTATATCAATAATTTCGTTATCAATCTCTACACTTTCATTACCAGCTTCTTTAGAGGATATCAACAGCATTAGCCGATCGACTATGTCTGCGTTTGATGTAAAAACTTTAACTCCACCTCCAGTTCTTTTTTTCTGGTAATTTTTTATCTCGCTTTTTTTCATATATTTATCAAGTAGTCTTTTAAAATCCCAACCTTTTTATAACCTCCTGGTTTATTTCGATATCGTTTTGATGTTTTTAAGAAAAACCTCAGCAATATTCCTTCTAATATAATTGATAATAATTGGAATATTTCTTTCATCTTTTTGATCTTTAATTTTCATCATCAGCACGTGCACCATCTTTTTATAATTCTAATTTAATTTTTCTATCAAATTTCATAGTTTTTTTGACAATTCGAAATTATATCGAATATATATTAATATAGTGATATATCATATTTTTTCCATAAACTCTTTATACTCTCATCATATTCTATTTTAACACCTAGCTTTTTCTCTCTCTGTAAAATTTTTATAGATTCTCAAAAGGTACATTATTTTTATCATACTTTCTTGTTTATTTTTTGTTTTTCTCAGCTAATTCCTCAGTTTGTTCTGACAATTTTTCATCATACTTCTTATCTCATCTGGATTAACCGTCAATCTTGTTATTGCGTGTTGAAGTTCAAGAGGATTGTTCATTAGCCTGTCAAACTCAGCTTGTCGTGCAGCAGGATCAGCAATGTTTCTTACAAGTTCTCTGCAATTTTTTTTACAGTTTTCTTCTTTTGATCTTTCTCCAAGTAAACCAAACAAACCCTTTTCTTTCATTTTTGCTAGTTCTTCTTCGGAGACAATGTTGTATTTCTGGCTGCTTGCCAAGCATTGCCTCAGTAAGGTTTGAAAAATTTGGTTCTTTCTTCTTCTGCTTGAACTTGTCCACGTCGAGCTTCTTCCACCTTTTTCTTAAAAGCCGCTCGAGTTTCGAGAAACTTTTTTAGTAATTCGATTTTCTGTTGATGTTTGTCCATTATTTTTATACGCATTTAAAAATTATATCATAGAAACGTCTCAAGGCAACAACGAAACATCTTGGTTGGATCACGCGCTAGCTTGTCAAAAAAAAGAAACTATATCGATCTTTAGTTGCTCGATGATATAATTCGATAAATTTATCTTTTGTAACATCACCACATTGTTCGTTTGCAATATTTCTCACATCCACATTATCTAGTCCGGGAAATAATATGAAACAACCCGTATTTCGCCTAATAAACCTATCAACATTATAAAAACCTTGGGCAAGATAAACAGAATTACATCTTTTATTACGTGATAGTGAAAAATATGATCTAATCTTGTTCATTTCCTCATTGTTTAGCGGAATATCATCAAAGACGATTATCTTCTGCTCTGACGAATCGAGTTCATTCACTGGAACGAGTTCTTCTGGTTGTTTTATCAAAAATATATCATCACCAATGCCAAGTTCATCACGAAGTTTATCATTATACTCGTTTTAATAATTTGTATTTGTCTTGTTGGGGGGGGTTGATGGTGTAAATATACACCTTATCATAGTTAAAGTTATTATTGAGTAAAAGATTTAATAACAAATTTGTTTTACCAGATCCAGTTCGCCCAACAATAAGATAATGACAGTCTGGAAGTTCATTGTTATGTTTATGCTTCACCAATCGCTCGGTGTCAAAGTTTATTATCTTCGCCATCGTATAATTTTATGTTATATTAAATCCAACAATTTTTGTGTAGAACGGTATGTATAATGAGCTACTATATACTATACAAAATTTGGAACATTAGCAGTAGATTTATTAACAGAAGGTTACCAGGGTGACTTATCCAAGTATGCGACTCTTGATAAGCTCAAAAATGAAATCAACAATTTGTTAAACGTTGCAAGTGTAGAGATCCAAATGAAGTTGTAGTTTTCCAGGACAAACAAGGACGATTAAAGACGAGTAATGTACAACTATCAGATGTACTAGTACGAAATCCTACTGCAGTTGCTAATAATATTGTTACTTTTAACAATCAAGGTAAGATAGAAGATTCGGGTAGGTCAGTTAACGATTATGTTAGAAAAGCAGGTGATTTATTTACGGGAAACATTGTTATGAACCAGAACAAGATCACATACCTTGGAAACCCAACTGAGGATAATGATGCTGCTGCTACTAAGAAATATGTTGATGATCAGGAATCAAAGTACGTGTCGGTGCATGGCGGTATAAATGCGTGCATTTCTCAACATGAACAATAATGGCATCAATAATCTTAGAACACCAGAATCTGATTTTGATGCTGTAACAAAAAAAATGTTGTTGATGATATCAACAATGAAATCACCAAGTTCAAAACTGATTTTACTAATCACATCACCACGTTTTTTAAATTTTCGCAGAAACATAAACAAAACCAATAACGAATTTTTTGGAAGTCCGCCATCTGTTGATATTACACTCGATAATATAATATTAACACAAAACTCAACGATATTATTAGTGGAATTCCTAGTATTGTTGAGAAAACAAGTATGATTAAAATTCCTCACAAGCAGATTAAAAATATTGTCTATACTGTTGCTTCTGGAATGTCTACTTGGTCGCCGCAAAATAACACTCTCAAACATACTGCAGAGGTCACTGGTGTGTATAGATTGTCCGTGTTGAGCAGTGCAAAGTTTAATATATTTACATTATTTCCATGGCGTCACTCGACTGATAATTTCTCTGGAACTGTGTCTATTGTGTTAAACAAAGATGTTGAAGAAACTTTTATGCTAATAGCAGATGACAAAAAATTAACTGCTGCGTCATATTGGTATTGTCTGGAATTTGTGGCTGAAACACCTCAACTAGTTACTTAATCAAGCCTGAGATTATGTGAACAAATATTATAATGAAAAAAAGTATAGTTGATTTCAATCATATTTCAAAAGATATTCCAGGACAGGATGTTGACGCACTAATACAATACTACACAAATATTATCAAAAAACTTTGGTGCGTTAAAAAATGTTACAAATATTATAACAAAATACTTCGAGTAATATCATATCTACCCTTGTTAATGACTAGTTCTGGCATAATTTCAAGTGGTATATCATTAAACCCGTTTTTGTTAATCATATCCGGTGTTGGTGTTTCTCTTACAGCAGCTTGTAAAAAAGTTGAACCTAAAATTTCGATAAAAAAGCACGGCTGCTTAACATCAATTATAACTTACAAAAAACTACTTGATCAAATAAGATCTTACCTACGAGGAGTAAAATATAGTATGGACGATTTAATACGTGAATTTCGTATTATTGACAACATGTTAACAGATATTCTACCCATGAGGATCAGCAAATATGAGAAAGATTATCAAAAGAAGTATGATATAACATAAAATTTTATATAATACCACTTACCTTACTGGAATTCTAATGCGTAATTTAGTCCACAATCGCCACGCTCTGCTAAATCGTAATGATTTGAAAAATTGAGTCTGACATATCATTTTGCTTATTCTGGAAGATCACGTAATTAAATTTTACCTGTTACCCTGTTACCTAGGTATTTTGCAACAGGTGTTCTATTGTATTTGTTTGGAGGTCTAGAGGGGTTGTTGAGCTCGGATTCTTAGCGCAATTATTGATTGCAACAGGTGTTCTATTACGTTACCTAGGTATTTTGTATTTGTTGAGCTCGGATTCTTAACGCAATTATTGATTGAAATAGTTTTTATATTACGTTACATTGTTATTTTGTATTTGTTTGGAGGTCTGGAGGGGGTTGTTGAGCTCGGATTTTACTTTCTGAAAAAAAACATAATAAAATAAATGTAACACTGTTAAATTTGATAATTTTATTAAAAATCTTATTTAAAAAAAAATTATTGCAATAAATTAAATTTACAAAAAAAACAGTTTCATTATGATTTTTAAATTTTCAAAATTTTAATAAAAAAATTTTCAGCTATTTATCGTTTTATAAGCATAATAAATAATGCAATTCATAGAATTTTCTAACTTTTATTTTTCCTAATATTAAATTGGAGGGTATTTAATGTAACCATAACCAATTAATTATTATTTTTTTTTACATTTTTTTCAGACTTTAAATTTTTTAACATCATTTACTCAAATGTACATGTAATAGCTTAATAAAAATAATATTAAAAATAATTTTTGACATTTATGAAAGAAATTAAAATAATATATTTTATATTTTACAGTTTGAAATCGCATATATATTATCTTTTATAAAGTACTAGGTAAGAATCAAAAAAAGCAAATAGGTACATATTATCCGTTAATAGTTTAATAACATTTACATTGGAAAAATTTTTAAACTTAAGGCTGATTAAGAAGAAGCTGTATAATAATAAATTCTATAAAAATAAAAATTATTCATATAATCTTCCTGTAAATATTATTAATACTTGCCTAGTGCATTATAAAAGTTAGTATTCTAATTGAATGTAGTAAATGTATGTATGTATTAGTATGTATTTATGTATGTATGTATGTATTTCATTATTATATATTCAAATGTATGTATGTATGTATGTTGTATAATGTATATATGTATGTATGTGTTTTATGTAAAAAAATTTAATATTCATTTAAACAGTATAACTAATACATAAGTTTAAATAAATAATAAATTATGTAATGTAATAGTTTAAATCATTCACATGAATTAATTCAACTATGAAATGATTCCGATAAGCAATGTAGAATAAATGTATGGTGTTTGTGTTGTTAAAATTTGTGTTTATGTACCACAGGGATTTCAAGCTTAGACTATAAATTTTAGGGAGAATTACTTTTTTAAAAAAATGTTAAACATCAGAATGGTACATAAAATATATATTTGTAAAATTGAAAAATGTGAGAGATGCTAGAGATAGTTAGATGATTATTTTCATTTCATCTCTGAACGTCAAAAGGGAATTCGTTCTAGCCGACGTAACATGACGAGTCAGATGCTATGGTACAAGAGAATGAATAAGACCTTTCCCCAAAATCGGCGGCAGGGTAAAGGCGGCATCTGGCTATAGATGATGATGTTCAAAGTAAATGATTAATTACGGCATGATTAGTTGTTTAGTTTTCTTGTCAATCCAAAAATTCTACGAACAGGTTTAGGAAAAGTCTATTCCGATTGGTTAATATGGATTTGGGCGTAACTCTGTAAGAAATTAAAGGTTTTACTTTAGGAAAATTCTTTAGTCTTTTCGATCTTTTTCGCAAGGAAGTTAAATGATTCCGGAAGATCGTGTAAGACGTTATCTCGTGATTTGGCAGTAAAGCGGGAGTTTTTCTCTCAGCGAGTAGGCAAACTCTACATTTTGAATTCGTAAAAAGTACGTTTTCATTATTGAGTAAGGGGCCCAGATAGTTCTCTCAGTTAGAGACGGACTATACGTGAGGTTCGTGGAAACGAATAAAGAAACGGCAAAAGGTACGCAATCTTAGTTTCCCGATTTTAATATGTTATTTCATTTGTTGATCTATTTTATTTTGCAAATGTATATTTGATATATGTATGTATGTATGTATGATTTCATTTTGCAGGATTTTAGTGAAATGCTAGTCATGACATTTATTTTTTTCTTTGATTTCTAATTATCAATTCATTTGGAGAATTGGCAAGATTGAATGTAATTAAAAATTTCATTAGATTAGTTGAAAAGATTGCATGCATGTAATTGAATCTTGAATACATAGGAGTGATTAGGAATTTTAATAAAATGAATTAAGTTTAAGGAATGATGGGTAATTTCATAGTTTTTTATGGATTAACTCTGTCTAAAATGATATGTTAATACCTAACATTACATGTATATTATATACTAATTTGTAATATTTAATTGATCACTTAAGTGTATATCTATATGCTAGTTTGTAAATATTTAATTGGTCGAGTAAACTATTTAGAATAGTTAGATCTGAGGGTCTAAGCCATATGTAGTAACTTAAGACTGCTAGATTGGTAGAGTAAGTCAGTCGAGGGGGGTTACATACGGGTTCATACGGCTGAGTTGAATTTAATTGACCATCCCTAGCGTGACCCGAATTAAGGTCAGGACAAGCATTGACCGTTTATGTAACATAAAAGTTAAGTTAAGTTAACAGAAGAGTTTGCGGCAGAATTTATGCCTTTTTGTTTTCTGAGCCGAATTAATGTAAAAATATAGATATACTTGGGAATGTGACCTATTGTCTATTGCGAGACATTTTTATTTATTGAAGGAAACAGCTTTCCTGGATTCACATGAGAAATCCCTGAACAATCACAGGACAGAACAAATTCTACGCAGAAATCTAAGTCCAGAGACGATTGTTAAGTCAGAGTTCGACGGACAAGAGTCCAAGAAAAAAGCTAGACAAAGATCGACAGAGCAGGGACGAACGGAAGTCTTGATGTCTGCATAAATTAGGTGATGAAGTCTCTCATCGTTACACTCAAAGGTCACATCTCATTGCCAATGAGATAGCAATTTAACGTTGAAAGTAATTTTACATTTAAAGAAATTTGTATTGTCTTTTTTTTTTTGAGTACATGTTAGTACCATTTTTCCTTCTTTTGTAACTAAGTCATGATTTCTTTTCATTTTTTCATTTTAAATTCTGTTGATAAACTGATTAAATTTTATATTTGTTCATTGAAAGGGGGCTCGTCTCGTTTTGTTATTTTTCAATATACTTGTTCAGTGATCTGCTTCTTTCTATCTATCCACACTGGGTAAACTACACCGCGGAGGTCATTCCCTAGCAAACGAACCGTAGTGAAAAGTGTGTTGGTTTTGTATGCAATTTTGCACGCCGCCAATTTGCCAAATTGTTTTTTTTTTTAAAATGCAGTGTAAATTTTTTATTTAAATAAAAACTTACTTAAAAATAATCTGAAGCTATACATTGCAATTATAAAATTGAAAGATAACTGATTATTAAAAATTGAGCCTTGTAAATAAAAGTTGGTTAAAAAAAAATAAAACTAAACTTAACTTAATTTTTTTTTTTTTTTTTGTTTTGCATTGTGCAGTCAGTCAAAAAGATATTTAAAATTCTTTTGAAACCCCTAATACATAATACAGGAAGGAATAAATGCACAGGTGACTTCTGTTCGTCTGTTTTGATTTCATTTTCCCGATAAAACATTAATAAACTATTCAAAACAACACACTGAAAGCACTAAAGTCGATATACACGATCAAGCAAAGGCTGAAGGTCATAGTGCGGAGTCTTTTCTACAAAGGTAAGTTGGTGGGTCAACATCTTTCTCGCAGTTCACCAAGTGCTTTTGGAATGGAAGACTAATGATATTTTGCAAACCAAATAGCACATGTTTGTATGCTTCAAAGAATGCTACTGATTCTGCCATCACAAAGGTTCGGGTCGACATCTCCATGACGTCTTTAAAATCTGTCTGAAAAGACACAGCAACCTTTCCTCGCCTAAGCTTCCGTGGATCTCTGTCAGCTACAGTTGCAAACAACATTGTCTCAAAGTCGTCTGAAGATAAACAGAGAAAGGATCCAAATAACAGTCTCTTGCTGTGATCCCATTCCACGTGTCTCAGATGCGAAACATTGAATTGAATTTGATGATATATGCCATCTCTTCCTGATGCTAGCTGCTGTATTTTCACATCGTAATACAGACGCAAATCCTGGAGCTTTTTCTTCTTCATATGAATGTTCTTTTTGTACTCGCGTATACCTTCTCTCAAAGGGCGAAGTCTTCACGCAACAGCCTGTATTGAACATCACGCTAATGCTCAAGATCGTTGTACCCCCCGGTTTCTTTATTCATGCGAAAAAATGGTGGTTTGTCTGTCTTAATTTCAGCATGTTGTGGATACATTTCAATCTCTCTAAAATTATTAGGCGGTTCTTCATTTTCATGCAAAGAGGCACGAGAAGCCCTATGCGTTACTGAATTTGTCATAATTTTGCTAACCTGCCTTTCTTTCATGGTCTGTAATTCTACAATACCTTCTTTGACCTCCTGCATTGCTTTGTCGGGGTTGTCACTAAGTCGAAGACTCTCTGCTATTCTTTGCAGAATGTCTAATAGACCAAATATCAGATACATCGACCTTGGCGTTCTAGAAAAGAAAATGAGTGCTAGTCTTATGATTTTATTCAATATTTCTACGTGTTGAGACCAATCCAAGAAGTCCTGCGCCAGGTATGTAGTTAAAAATTGAACTATAGCTGACTCGAAAAAGGATACTTTTAGAACGATTATCAAAGCGTAACCGGCATTCTGTACAAAACGTGAAGAAAGAGCTTTTTCTAGCAAAGCTATAACGTTTATGAGAAGCTCTTGATCATTACAGCTGATCTTTATTATCTTTTTCAGCATGTTCTTTTCTTTGAATATCATTTTGCACATTTGACTGGGGTCTTCATCGAGAAGTGATTTGACCTTTACATTCATGTTAGTAATTTCCTTTTCATCGATGTCCTCGGAACCAAATTCTGTAGTTGATTTACGGTTTTCTATCCTCTTTGTATTAGCTTTGTTTCTAGTGTTTGATGTCTTTAGAGTTTCCCGAGAATCATCACGAAAATTGTTTCTAGTAGGTTCTTCCGTCCAAGTAGTTTGGTGATTTTCACTGTGATCACTCACATTTCTACTCATTCCATCATTTTCAGATTTCTCATATATCGTAGAGTTGTTTATCATAATTCCCTCGGACATTTGCCTAGAGCGACGTCCTCTTCCTCCTTCCTTCTCCTTCTTCTGACGTTTCCTTCCTCTTGCTTTCCTTCCTGAGCAGCTAAATTTGGTTCTGATTTTGACTTTCTTGTGAACAACCTATCGCGATCTTCTGTTGACGCTTTCCTTCTCCTGTTTTTATCCATGTCCTCTTTTGATTTGCATATCTGTTCATTAGCACTTACATTAACGTTTTCTTTTCCTCTACTTTGTTCACTTTCCCTAGTCTGTCTATCGGTCTGATACCCGACTGGGAATTCTTTGGTTTGAGTAGAGTTATAACTGTGAAATCGAAATGATTCTTTACCATCTTGTAATAGTTCACGTGTACGTTTTTGTTGTATTTCTACCCTCTTTCTATAAGCTTTGTTTCTAGTGTTTGATGGTTTTGGAGTTTCCCGAGAATCATCACGAAAATTGTTTCTAGTAGGATCTACTGTCCAAGTAGTTTGGTAATTTTCACTGTGATCACTCACATTTCTACTCATTCCATCATTTGCAGGTTTCTCATATCGTAGGGTTGTTTGTCATAATTCCCCCAGATATTTGCCTAGAGCGACGTCCTCTTCCTCCTCTCCTTCTTCTGACGTTTCCTTCCTCTTGCTTTCCTTCCTGAGCAGCTAAATTTGGCTCGGATTTTGACTTTATCGTGTACAACCTATCGCGATCTTCTGTTGACGCTTTCCTTCTCCTGTTTTTATCCATGTTCTCTTTTGATTTGAATATATGTTCATTAGCGGTTACATTCACGTTTTCTTTTTCTCTACTTTGTTCACTTTCCCTAGTCTGTCTATCGGTCTGATATCTGAGTGGGAATTCTTTGGTTTGCATAGGATTATCAGCGTGATCTGGAAATGATTTTTTACCATTGTTCAATAGTTCACGGATACGTTTTTCTTGTATTTTTCCAGAACTTGGAATACTTGTACGATCGCAAAACATAGATTTGCTTTTTCGTCGATGAAGGTCATTATCTCTTGCAATAGCACACCCTGGCTCTTGCATATGACTGACTAACGTATCCTGATGCTCTGACTTTCGACCGCGCATGCGCGTCATTACAGGGAGGTTCAGTTCTTTCTCTATAACTGTTACTCATCCCTGACAAGTTCCAAGCAGAATTGGACCTTTGTCTAGATTTAGTTGCACCTGATGCTCCTACAAACTGTCTTTCAGGTATAGATGTAGAATAACCATTCTTTCTTGTAGCCTTCTTATGCCGGCTAGGTTGCTCAGTAATTATTTTCTGGTTTGAACGAAAACTTGGACCTCTAATCGATTGGTGGTAAGATCTGAAATAAACATTTATTATATATTATTGTAAACATTTAAGAACTTCTTCGTGGTTCTAAGAAAAGCAAACCCGTTTCATACCCTGTGTAAAGAAAATATTGTCCAGAAAGCATCTAAAGTTCTAAACAAGTAATGATAGAAAAGCTATTTTAACGTATGCTATCATCTCGCAATGGCGTGTCTAAATCTTATATAAAGTAGTCTATTTTAGATTTATGCAGTTTATAAAAATATTCGGATTCAAGGTAAGTCTACATGATACGTAAACAATTAGCACTTAGTTGTCTTAAACTGGAACGAAAAGCGTGATATTTACACTTACCCAGACACCGAATGTGCTGAATATTCACTGTCGTTCGCCTCGTCTTCTGCATCATCCATCTCTTCTGATAAGGAAAAGATAGCAGTTTCTAATTAATTCTTTGGACTGGTTTTCCGCACTTAATTCCCTGCCACATGATCCTAAACCAAATGTAATAAGATAAACCAAGACTTACTTAATAAAAATGAAAAAATTAATCTGCAAATGTGGTATTTTTACACGCACAAGTGTCAGAAAAAAAAAACTAGATTTAAAATTATTTTGGATCATACACAGAAATGTATAATTACTTACCGTTCTAAGAATATTGGTCTACCACATCGGCATATTCTTCAAGATTAAGAATCAATATTTATAAGGGTTTTTTTTTCAAAAGTGACTACAAATACAAAAACCAGTGTTGGAAATCTAGTGCCTACGTCTTCTTCATGCTTCACATGCAAAGTACATGACTACATTTTAAAGTGTTCAGCGACTCGGTGATCTGTGCTTCTGGTGTACTGAATACATAAAGTCGCATTCACTTAGTTACGGCAATATATCCAAAATATATAGTTACCATACAGGTTGCCTTTTTTGTTAACCTCATCGAAGTGATAGAACACAAAACAAGAAACTATATGAAATAAAAAGCCATCCTAAGCACTAGTATGTAAGCAATAAAATCCGTGTTTGTAGACAGGCTAGAGAATTCTAATCTCGATGGAGTAAGATATATGCCAGGACGAGGATTGCCGAATCCCTTACATATCTCTTTATAGCAATGTTAGATCTCCCCCACTCTACTCATAGTTATGTGGAGAAGATGTTTTATTCGGGGTTTTTCATAATTGTCAAACTGTTTCACATATATGCCTGATTTCAAAAACCATATGTCTCGCCAGTTTGTTTATCGCGCATTATTCAGAAACATAAATCATATGAAAAGAGTAGGTCATACCAATCTTTCGTATTTAACACGATCGATATTGCTGAATTTGTTGGGGCAAACAATATTTTGAGGCGTAGAACGTGGAATCGATCACTGTTCGGGAGAAATATGGCATATTTAAAACTCTCAACAACAACAACAACAACAACAGTGGCCAAGAAGACGTTGTTTATTTGGTTCAATGCACAAATGGCACAACACTAAATTCTACCGCTTTTAATAACTCTTGAAAGCAAAAACTCGAAATTTTGTTTGCTAATCTTAAGAAAACAATATGATTTTCAATTCTCCTACTCATTCACGTCTCATACACAAATTAATTTGTTCAAATGTTCCATATTCTCAAGATTTCGAAATGGATTACCTCTTGGTAAACACTAAATATTTATATGAACTAACGTTTTATTATTGCTTGTATGTCATTTATTTTGAGAAGTGCTTACACGGCAAAAAGTGAAATTTACTTAGTGATTGCAATCTTTTCAATTTATGTTGTCTACATCGGACAAGTAGATGAATGTTGCATTCAATTTATGTTGT
Organism: Potamilus streckersoni; assembly: GCA_016746295.1. Lineage (NCBI taxonomy): Eukaryota > Metazoa > Mollusca > Bivalvia > Unionida > Unionidae > Potamilus > Potamilus streckersoni. Next base: position 1,901,316 of record JAEAOA010000943.1, on the reverse strand, counting down.
CTACATCGGACAAGTAGATGAATGTTGCATTCAATTTATGTTGTCTACATCGGACAAGTAGATGAATGTTGCATTCAATTTATGTTGTCTACATCGGACAAGTAGATGAATGTTGCATTCAATTTATGTTGTCTACATCGGACAAGTAGATGAATGTTGCATTCAATTTATGTTGTCTACATCGGACAAGTAGATGAATGTTGCATTCAATTTATGTTGTCTACATCGGACAAGTAGATGAATGTTGCATTCAATTTATGTTGTCTACATCGGACAAGTAGATGAATGTTGCATTCAATTTATGTTGTCTACATCGGACAAGTAGATGAATGTTGCACTCAATTTATTCGTATACACGGAAAACAATCTTTACACGAACATCATACATTCAGACACAAAAAAATGTTGGCATGCAGAGAAAAATAGAATTATATATTAATAATTTCAAAATAACATTCTCTATTCTAGGGACTGCCACAATAAAACACCACTGATAATCTGTAAATATTACTGTCATATACTTATTTAGAAAGCAGACTCTAACTCTGAAGTACTTTAATATAATATACGTATTTAGATAGTTGACACACATAGAAGTCAACTTTTGTATAATATATGTATTAAGAAAGTAGACTCTCATACCGATGTACTTTTATATAATATACGTGTTTAGAAAGTAGACTCTCATGCTGAAGTACTTTTATATAAAACACCTGTTTAGAAAGTAGACTCTAATACTGATGTACTTTTATATAATATACGTGTTTAGAAATTAGACTCTCATACTGAAGTCAACTTTTATATAATAAATGTATTTAGAAAGTAGACTCTCATACTGACGTACTTTTATATAATATAGGTGTTTAGAAAGTAGACTCTCATTCTGAAGTAATTTTATATAATATACATGTTTAGAAAGTGGACGACTCTCGTAATGAAGTACTTTTATATAATACAAGTGTTTAGAAAGTAGACTCTCATACTGAGGTACTTTTATATACTATACGTGTTTAGAAAGTAGACTCATTCTGAAGTACTTTTATATAATATACGTGTTTAGAAAGTAGACTCTCATGCTGAAGTACTTATATATAATATACGAGTTTAGAAAGTAGTCTCTTATACTAGAGTACTTATATATAATATACGTGTTTAGAAGGTAGACTCTCATTCTGAAGAACTTTTATACAATACAAGTGATTAGAAAGTAGACTCTCGTACTGAAGTACTTTTATATAATATACGTGTTTAGAAAGTAGACTCTCATACTAAAGTACTTTTATATAATATACGTGTTTAGAAGGTAGACTCTCATACTGAAGTACTTTTATATAATATACGTGTTTAGAAAGTAGACTCTCATACTGAAGTACTTTTATAAAATATACGTGTTTAGAAAGTAGACTCTCATGCTGAAGTACTTTATAATATACGTGTTTAGAAAGTAGAATCTCAAACTAAAGTACTTATATATAATATAAGAGTTTAGAAAGTAGTCTCTTATACTAAAGTACTTATATATAATATACGTGTTTAGAAAGTAGACTCTCATTCTGATGAACTTTTATACAATACAAGTGATTAGAAAGTAGACTCTCGTACTGAAGTACTTTTATATAATATACGTGTTTAGAAAGTAGACCCTCATACTAAAGTACTTTTATATAATATACGTGTTTAGAAAGTAGACTCTCATACTCAAGTATTTTTGTATAATATACGTGTATAGAAAGTAGATTCATACTGAAATACTTTTATATAATATACGTGTTTAGAAAGTAGACTCTCATACTGAAGTACTTTTATATAATATACGTGTTTAGAAAGTAAACTCTCAAACTGAAGTACTTTTATATAACATACGTGTTTAGAAAGTAGACTCTCATGCTGAAGTACTTTTATATAATATACCTGTTTAGAAAGTAATCTCAAACTAAAGTACTTTTATATGATATACGTGTTTAGAAAGTAGACTCTTATACTAAAGTACTTATATATAATATACGTGTTTAGAAGGTAGACTCCTTCTGAAGAACTTTTATACAATACAAGTGTTTAGAAAGTAGACTCTCGTACTGAAGTACTTTTATATAATATACGTGTTTAGAAAGTAGACTCTCATGCTGAAGTACTTTTAAATAATATACGTGTTTAGAAAGTAGACTCTCATTCTGAAGTACTTTTCTATAATATACGTGTTTAGAAAGTAGACTCTCATGCTGAAATACTTTTATATAATATACTTGTTTGGAAAGTAGACTCTCATACTGATGTACTTTTTTATAATATACGTGTTTAGAAAGTAGACACTCATACTGACGTACTTTTATATAATATACGTGTTTAGAAAATAGACTCTCATGCTGAAGTACTTTTATATAATATACTTGTTTAGAGAGTAGACTCTCATGCTGAAGTACTTTTATATAATATACGTGTTTAGAAAGTAGACTTTCATACTGAAGTAATTTTATATAATATACGTGTTTAGAAAGTATGCTTATTTAACCGATTATCATTGCTAAAGGGAGCGAACTCTTACTTGACCTTGCACGGCACAAATTCAGTTAATATAGTAACCTATGAGAATCTACTTTCTAAACACGTATATTACATAAAATACTTCAGCATGAGAGTCTACTTTCTAAACACGTATATTATATAAAAGTACTTCAGTATATGAGTCTACCTTCTAAACACATGAAAGTCTACTTTCTAAACACGTGTATTATATAAAAGTACATCAGTATGAGAGTCTACTTTCTAAACACGTATATTATATAAAAGTACTTCAGCATGAGAGTCTACTTTCTAAACACGTATATTATATAAAAGTACTTCAGTATAAGAGTCTACCTTCTAAACACGTATATTATATAAAAGTACTTCAGCATGAGAGACTACTTTCTAAACACGTATATTATATAAAAGTACATCAGTATGATAGTCTACTTTCTAAACACGTATATTATATAAAAGTACATCAGTATGAAAGTCTACTTTCTAAACACGTATATTATATAAAAGTACATCAGTATCAAAGTCTACTTTCTAAACTCGTATATTATATAAAAGTACATCAGTATGAGAGTCTACTTTCTAAACACGTATATTATATAAAAGTACATCAGTATGAGAGTCTACTTTCTAAACACGTATATTATATAAAAGTACTTCGGTATGAGAGTCTACTTTCTAAACACGTATATTATATAAAAGTACTTCAGTATGAGAGTCTACTTTCTAAACACGTATATTATATAAAAGTACTTCAGTATATGAGTCTACCTTCTAAACACGTATATTATATAAAAGTACTTCAGCATGAGAGACTACTTTCCAAACACGTATATTATATAGAAGTTCTTCAGCATGGGAGTCTACTTTATAAACACGTATATTATATAAAAGTACATCAGTATGATCTACTTTCTAAACACGTATATTATATAAAAGTACATCAGTATGAGAGTCTACTTTCTAAACACGTATATTATATATAAGTACTTCGGTATGAGAGTCTACTTTCTAAACACGTATATTATATAAAAGTACTTCAGTATGAGAGTCTACTTTCTAAACACGTATATTATATAAAAGTACTTCAGTATATGAGTCTACCTTCTAAACACGTATATTATATAAAAGTACTTCAGCATGAGAGACTACTTTCCAAACACGTATATTATATAGAAGTTCTTCAGCATGGGAGTCTACTTTATAAACACGTATATTATATAAAAGTACATCAGTATGAAAGTCTACTTTCTAAACACGTATATTATATAAAAGTACATCAGTATGAGAGTCTACTGTCTAAACACGTATATTATATAAAAGTACTTCAGTACGAAAGTCTACTTTCTAAACACGTATATTATATAAAAGTACTTCAGCATGAGAGTCTACACGTTTATTATATAACTTCCGTATGAGTCAACTATCTAAAATGTATCTTAAATGTATTCGTGCACTCTTTGCTTGCGGGGAATGAATAATTTAATCGTAGCATTCTGCTTGGTACCATTTTTGTGGTGCCCTACTTTGCTACATGACAAAGTCGCTAAAAATCCTCATGGAAAATAAACATTATTGTGCAACTAATAGGATTAAGCTTCAGGCACAGATAATCGCCGTGGTCGCATGACAGCAAAACATTTCAAAGGTTGTATCTTTAACTTAATACACAAAGTCTGAAAGACAATATATCAAAACTAAATATGATTTATAATTTTAGAGTTCTAAACCTGAGTTGAATTTTTGTACTTGACAGGTTCGTGACTGGCTACTTGGTGTGGTGGTACCTCCGTAATATTCAGGTATTATTCGAGTCAGAAAGGGCATAACGATTTCGCAGTGGCCATGTATTGTGCACCTCCTGCAGTAGTAGATGAAAGTAAGAATCCGAGCTCAACAACCCCCTCCAGACCTCCAAACAAATACAAAATACCTAGGTAACGTAATAGAAAACCTATTGCAATCAATAATTGCGTTAAGAATCCGAGCTCAACAAATGCAAAATACCTAGGCAACGTAATAGAACACCTGTTGCAATCAATAATTGCGCTAAGAATCCGAGCTCAACAACCCCTCTAGACCTCCAAACAAATACAATAGAACACCTGTTGCAAAATACCTAGGTAACAGGTAAAATTTAATTAAGTGATCTTCCAGAATAAGCAAAATGATCTGTCAGACTCAATTTTCCAAATCATTACGATTTAGCAGAACGTGGCGATTGTGGACTAAATTACGCATTAGAATTCCAATAAGGTAAGTGGTATTATACCTCATTACCAACTGTTAATGTCTCAACTGTAGATATCAAAAATATTTCATTATCATGGTGATAGAGGCTAAACTTTATTTTACCGCTCACATAACGACGGGACTCAAACAAATCTTTTATTTGTGATTTGTTAAGAGGGTATTTTTTGTCGATAAAATACACCTTTGACCGATCAAGATCAATTGTAAGTTTGGTGTATTTATGCTGACTAATCGGACAGTGAAAGTTGTTAAATTCCGCAAGCAACTTTTGATACAATTGTTCGAGATAATTAAAATACTCGCTGTCATCAGATCTGATGAGCGAAAGTTTTAACTTGTCACGGGTACCACTAAAGCATATGCCTGATGTTTCATTATTAATTTCAACTGTCAATGGTTTGCCGTCCATCATTAGATATTTGATTTTGCTACTGTAGCTATTTGTTACTGTCAAATTTTCAAACATTATTTTTAAAGTTTAGATAAAATTTTAGTTTGCAAAGATAATGTCAAATATATCTCTATCATCATGACAATACCCAAGTGCAAATGTATCTACCCCATTTTCGCAATAACGTTTATCATCAAAATTGCTCAAACCGCGTTTGATAAGGACATCTGTTTCGAGCTAATGATGATTTGTCCGAATTGACATAGCTCTTATAAAACTAACACCGCCATCAAGCGCATACTTGTAGTCATCAAATTTTATAAACTTTTTAACAAAATCACGAGGCAGACCTTTTGCTTTTTTTGTTATTTTATTATTGTCTAACAATACGGCATACATTTTACTACGTAATCCGATAAAGTATTTGATAGCGCTCGAGTTCATTTCATCTTTGAACTTACCAATAACCTTTTTATTTGTGTCGTCATGAAATTTACTGTCACGTGGGTAATCGGAAAGATCAAACAGATATCTATTATCATGCATATCCTGATAGACGTCCTCACATTCGATTTCATATACGAGCGAATCAGTATCAGTAAATAATAATCTACTAGCCGGCCATTGATTTTTAACAAAATTATAATGAAAATCATACATCAGCCACTTTGATAAATCTAACACTGCAGCTCCAACATAGATCGGCTTGTTTAGTTTTAGATTTGTCTTTCGTCGCTGTACCGCGACAAGATTCTCATTAAAAATTTTCATGCTCACAAAATCATCGTCTGACACAAGTTTGTTTCTGCGATTGACATCATCGACTAGTTCGATATTTACGCGTTTCCTAATATTCTCCATCGTCTTACCAAAAACAGAATTGTTCATCAGTTTGAAAAAGTTTTTCTCAAAATCAGTTTTTGCCGCAGCTCTTCTTGTAGTGTTCGAGTTAATATAACCTCTCATCCACGGCGACTGATTAAATTTTAGTACGCGATGAACTTTTCTCAACACAAGACCAGCATTGACTGCTTGTTTTAAAGCTTTGTAATGCAAAACATAATTACGTTTATGAAGCAAATTTGGTACTAGTTTCTTTACCATAGAATGTTGTCTTGGTAATGCTGACGCTTGTTGTTCTTCTGATAACAAACTATAATCTATAACCATCGATTCCGCGCAGAAAGGGTAATCGTTATGCAATTTGTGTAGCGAAGTTGGATAATCGAGATCAACTTCAACGAAATACGAAACATCGTCGGGTATCTTTTTTTCTGTCTCTGATAGAAATTGATCAGCCGTGATCCAATGAAATCCACCAAACGGCATTGGTTCTGCCATCGAATATCCGTACAAGTTATTGCAATCTAGATAAACTATATACTTCGAAGGAAGGTCAGGATTATACTCTTTCAAATATTTGTTGTTTGCTTCAGCATATTTCTTCGTTATCACGCTAATACCGCCTCGGATACCTTTTTCAATAAAATTGAACATATCAACGTCAGTCAGTAATTCTAACCTTACCTTACTAAACTTTAACAGAGCATCCCATGACAACCCAGGGGCAGAATAATACCAGCAAGGATCTAGTCCATAATTATTATAACTCACTTCACGAAAACTTTCAAAAACATCTGCTAATAATAACACGTCAGTTTTCAAGTACAAATCATGATAATCACCAAAAGTCTTACAATCAAACTCTTTCCAGATATCTTGTGCATACCTGTACTCGTCATCAGTTATATTTTCTTTTTTAAGTTGCGAGTAAAATTTGTCTTTGCTAGGTAAAGATGTTTCATCAAATTTACTCCAATCGTCGAGATATTCGTATGGAAAAACTCCTTTTTTAGCTAATAGATTAAATTTATCTCCAAAACAGTCTCTTAGGTTATTAAATTTACTACAACCTTTTACTAGCTCATCTAACGATGCTGCCATAAATTGCAGGCTGTCAATAAAACGCAATTTACCTAGCGTAACAGACATATACTTTTCAAAATTATTTGGAATGCATTTGATGACATTATTGAGTTTTAGATGAGCTTTTATCTCAGGATCACCAAAAGCTTCTACTATAATATGGCTATCATATCCTCGAAAATTGTGAAGAATAACCGGAATAAAATCTGGAGCATGAAATTTTAAATTACACTGGTCATGAGCCGCTCCACGATACTGTCCGGTCAAATGGCAATGGTCACGTACTTTTTTGTTATCATCAAAAGCTTTTTCACAAATATAACAAATTTTCGCTTGCTCGTGATCAGATTCTTGTTGAGGTGTTAATTTTAACATTGGAGTTATTCTTTTCAAACGATAAGTTATATGATCAACTTCATTAATCAACTGCTTGAGAAGCCAGACAGCTGGATTTTTACCACGATAGAGTTGGATTGGTTTAGATAATCTCGAATCAGCGCAACAAACTACCTTGTACGCTACTCCACATGGAACATGATTTTGAATTTTTCTTGTACTCGATTGGTTAGGATCATTTTCTACGCCAAGTACAGGTTGAAGTAAGCATTCGAAATCGATGTATATGACGAAAGGAATTTTTAGTTTATGATTATGATGGACAAACTGTAACACGCTATCTTTTTTAGATGGCATTGTTATTCTTTGTACGTCACTACAGTACTGCAAATGCTTTTGTAATGTTTCATTGTCTCTACAACCGTGCAAGCAGCGATAGCAAAAGAACTTTTTGTTGTTATTTTTATTATACTGTCTTCCAACTAGTCTGTTAAAGTTTTTGATCCAAACGTAATGATTTTTATAAAACAGTAAATTGATAGTCGATTGTGAAGCTTTTTCTGAAATATACCTCGGATAGACATTTTCTTTTTCATCTAATCCGAAAACGTTAATCGAAACATTATTTTGCTTTTCAAACTTTGGTATTTGATTTTCTGCCACTGGAAAGTCAATACCAGCACAATTTAATCTTGACACGTGACTGACATACTTCTCAACACGATCAGCATTTTTTTCTGCTGGAAATAGCGCGGAAAGAACAGCCCATTGGAAACATTTGCTATCGACGTTTTTTATGTTTATACAGCACTGTTTATTTTTTATTTTTGGTGGCAGGTCGATATACGAACTACCGCGTAATGCGTCATATTTCATCGTGTGAAACAAAATTTCCTTGATCATTTCAAACTTCCAACCCGAACCTAATTCGGTAAATTCTTCTATTTTTTTCCAAATTTCTTGGTGTATTTCATTAGATAGTGATAACAGATCAGTCCCATGCAAAACACGTCTAGATTTTGCGTTGATGTAAGGGTCTGCAATTTCCTTGTTAGTAGATTCTTCCGTCACAAGTAGTTTTGAAAATATAACGTGATATTGCACTAACAATCTTAGACCCTTGTGTTTTTCAAGCTCACGTTTTACAGTCGTCTGTAGCAGATGAAAGAGATTTGTTTCAGAAAAATTTACTAAAACGTTTTGATTATCAAACTGATAACTATTATCAAAACCTGCAAAAGCAGTCCCTATTTTAACAGGTTCTCCCATAAGACTTCTCTTGGCTATATCACGCAATTTCAACATTATTATATTATAATATAATCTCTAATTGATAATTTACCTCACACTGCGCATGCGCTAAACAACAATTAGAGATCAAAAAAATATCACCTATAATATAATGACAGTAAATCTGACAAGCGCACGTGAGCAAGAGGTATATCATGTTTATCCGAAGTACAACCTGTACGCTGGAAATGCACTTGGTTCGGTTATTAATATCATTACTGGAATATCTGTTGGTAAAGCAACGCCAGCGGGTTATACGATTAGTGTAAAGGGAGATAATACTGAAAGAATTACGATGTTTAGAAAAGATTTTATTTACACGTTATTTTGCGATGACATTCCAGAGGGGAAACGAGTATATCATTATAACGGTAAAGTCACTGATGATAATATTGAAAATTTATCCTTACAAGATGAGTTTCAGCCGCATCCGGTCTTTGATTTATACGAGGCTAACGATTGCGGTATTGTTAGAAACAGAAAAACTAAAAAAGTTCTTAATAATATGAGCAATTTGGGATATATCAGTGTGACTGTTAGAGGAACATCGACAGATCGAGTTTGTTATACTGGTCATAGGTTTGTTTACGAGGTGTTCAACGGATCTATACCCAATGGTCTGGTTATTAATCATATCAATAATGTAAAAACAGACAATCGATTGGAAAATCTGGAGCTAGTGACCCAACAGGAAAATGTGAGAAAAGGACAAAATAGTAATGGTATTAATTTTAGATGCCCCATAAAACCTGTTATTTCGTTAAACCTTGAAACGGATGAGGAGATCAAATTCAAATCAATTACAGCTGCGGCGAAATATTATAATATAAATCCCAGAGCAGTAAAATTTGTAGCTGATGGAGCAACAAAATCAGCTTTGTCAAACAAATATGATGCTAGTATTATTTTTAGATATGATGATTAATAATATTTTGTAATTCGGTTTTAGTCAAACAATGATTAGCAAATGCTATAATATCATCGCAATCAAATTTTAGCGTCGTTACTGCACTTTCATTAATTTTATTTTTTTCTGCTTCTGTTAGTAATATTTTATGAGAATCACCTTGCATTACAATAACGTCAACGGAATATGAACTATAACCTGACAAGCATTTTCTTACCGCTTCGGTCAGTTCGTGGTAGTTTATTATATTAACTTTTTGGTGATATTTTACTTTGTCAGTCATCTTATAACAACAAATTAGATAAAAAGTATATTATAATATGGATATGATGAAACGACTCGTTCAACTATACGAAGAAGATACTAGTGATATCAGCGATAAGGTCTCCACAATCTATAATGATATGATAGACAAATCTGTTGGTTATAACGAAGATATTTTATATAACAACGAATCTGATGATGGTGAAATAGTCACCGTCATTAACAGATATAATTATAGCAGACCAACCACTGGAAAATATAATGTCAAGTATCACATTGCTAACAAAATTATAAAATTTAATTTTACCGTTACCGAACAGCAGGTATTTTTGCAGTTAATCAGACCTTTTTTAAACATCAAAATTCCAGACCGACAGAAAAATATAAAATTTGATTTCATATTTTTCAAGATTTTTAATCTAATGACGATCTCTGACGATCGCAGACAATATCTAATATCATTATGTAAACCAGTAAAATGCAAATCTATCAAACGAAAGTATGAGGAAATTTATAATAGCATTATTTCGCAGTCGATAAAATCGACTGGGTTGGAATCCAACTGTTAAATTTATCACTATACCCACGCCATTTGACTAAACTTTTATCTCCTTTTTTCCTAATCACTTTTTCGATAACGAAAACATCTTGTTCAGTTTTTTGTAGTTCTTGTTCGTAAAAACTACCTACTATAGGTTCACCTGCCAGATCTTTTAACGCGTACGTTACAGGTATTGTTAAGAGTACTTTATCAACAACAAATACTTCTTCGCTCCAGTTTGGAGTAAATCCTTTTTCAAATATCTTTTTAGTCAAAGAGATTCTAACTTTATCACCGACCTTAAATTTATGTCTGCGGTACATGTTTTCGTTTGCTAATATTGGATTTTTGATAGCGTCATTGGGTGACATTTTGATGGTTCGATGTTTCGTGTTATTATATTCGCCTACGATTTGAGATGTACCTGTTGGTGTTTTTAGCTGTCATATGTTTGTGTAATTTTTCGTTTAGCGTGCGATTAAATCTCTCGACAACAACGCTTTTGCCTTCGTTTCCTGTAACGTATTTTTTAATATTATTTTGTTCTAGAAACTGCTCAAACTTTTTGTTAAAAAACTCGGCTCCATGATCAGTCCAGATTTTGTTTGGTTTTCTTTCGGTACTCGTTATTATCTGTTTTAGCGCATCAGTGATTGACGTTCCTGTTTTATCTGAAACTGGCACACTAAAAGCGTATTTGCTGAAAACATCTATAACGTTAAACAAATACTTCTTTGGAGCGCCATCAGCGCCAACGTTAAACTGAGCCAGATTGGATACATCTACCAAATCTATTGCCCAGATATCATCTACAGCGTTTGCAACAACTTTACGTCTCGGAAACTTTTTTTTTAGGTCTGTGTAGTTCGACTGCAAGATCATCGTATAATTCTTTTCCGAGTCCAAGTTTATATTTTGCTCCTATCATTCCTTGAACAAATCTTCTATCAAAACGTTCTCGTAGATTTGTTGGCTCCATATCATGTAATTCGTCTAACATTACTTTATCACAATCTGCTTTCGAGATTTCATGATCACGATAACAGATATCGTGACGCATTGCTATTGCATCCACTTGATTATAAGGTTCTTGTCCTGGCAATGGATTGTCGTTTTCATCTAGTTGTTGATCTAGCGGATTCCACGGACCAGTATACCGATGACCTGGCAAGGTCCAACCGCCTTTTGGTTTTGGTAATTTACCAATAATTTTATGTATATCTATACCTAACCCTATTATTTCTCTGTTGTTACAACGTTGACAGTACGTAATGATTTTATCTTGTTCTATGCAAAGATCTTTGTCACAATCACAATTGCATTTCATTTTATTTTATTTTGTTTCATAAGATTAATCGTCGATCAAGATAACTCTATCAACGCTAGATCCTACTTGTTTTTTTAAAAACATACTTTTCTTTCTACCACAGATTGCACAAATACTTTTTAACATCGTTCTATTATTTTTCGTTTTTTCCGTCATCTCATCCTTGTTCTCTGTTTTAGTTTTGCATTTGAGACAGTATGTTGACATTATTATATCAAGGAGTTTAGATAAAATTGATTGCAATATTATCATTCGCATGAGAAGGATGCTCATCAAATTGTAAAATAAACTTTAAAAAGTTTTTACTTCCAGAGCTTTTACTCTGGTGCATTTGTCTGACAAACATGATACAATAATAACCACAAGCTGATGTTCCAATCGGCTGTAGTTGATTAGACGAATAATTTATTTTATCAAATTTTTTAAAAATATATTTTTTTATGAGATCGCTTGGAGGAAGTCCGAACGAATCAAAATAATTGTTATCGTGGACAGCAACCCAGTGGGTGCCAGAGCCATCATTTAAGTTTTCAATATTTACAACACAAGAACCGCCTGTTGGTACGTCATCGAGTTCATCCTTGGAAAATACTCCTCGAAATCCAACAACGTCCTTCAATTTTTCAATGATGTCATGTCAAAATTGCTCAATAACGTCTGGTCCCTGGTAGAGTTAATCCGCGTCCGATTCCTAGTAAGTTTGGCAGCAGACTTCCCGCTAGTCCCGCCAAAAGTGGAGCGAAAGGAATAATTCCTCCTTGTTTTGTTTGTTTGCGTTTTGTTGTTGTCTTTTTTTTCGATGATTTTGTTTTTTTCGGCGACTTTTTCGTTGGCATTTTATTTTATACTGTTACATAAAATTAACGATAGATTTGTTTGATACCACGACCTTCGACTGCTTTCTTCGTTGCGCCAGAGACTGCTCCTGACGCAGCCGCAAGTCCAAGTGTACCAAGTACTGGTAAAACTTTGCTAGCTATTATTGATAACGCTGGTCCAAAAAATCCACCTTCTTTTGACATTGCAGTTACCTGAGAAACAGATAATTTCAGCACAAAAGGTTTGTTGCGATCGAGTTTATTGATTTGTTGTTGCGTTAGCATGACTTTTACTGCAATTTTATTTGAAGTTTCCGGAGAGATCATCAAAGAAACAGAGCTGCGTTTAGCAACAGCTGCTGATAATTTTTCAACTTGACCAGATGTTAGGTATATTTCTCGAGTTGTGTATTTGGTTTTCATAATGTTATATCCAAGTTGTTAGATTAAACTTGTACTGTCATTCTTCCTTTGATTGAATCGATGGTCAGAAATCGATCACTAACCAATAGCGCGTATACGTTATACTGTTCACCTGGCACAGCGCCCAGTGTCCACGTGACCTCAATATCTGCAGTCGATCCCACAACACGCTCCAAATGTTTTGATACGTCAAAATAAAAGATGGGATAGAGCGATCGAAACTCTTCTATTGATATTTGAGATCCACTGTCCGCGTTCTGATATTTTTGCATTGCTTCCATAAGATACATGTACGGCCGAGAGATGTTTCTGGTGGCGTCTACGGCAAAATTACATTCGATTGCACGTTCGGGATACTGTTTGGAATTTACTCTCACAAATATTCGTCTAACGTCTGGGTTATCGAATACGGAGTTGTTCATTTCCTGATTGTTACGACGCGCTTGTCGTTGAAATACGACGAACAAGTGTCGCGGTAGTTGTTCGCTGGGCGTGGTCGTTACACGCCACGTGTAATCAGTCGCGTTGGGAATGGCTGTTTGATAAATCCTGTTCTGTTGGAAGTGTATCTTTTTTGTAAAGGTGGCTAGTAAAGATTCGAGCTCCATCATTTTAGCTAATGAAGGGACAACCCGAGGCATCCACAGTGCTAATCTTGTAATAGAAAACTGTCCCGCATCCACTCCAACAGCATGCATTATGCAATCGTTTTGATCAGCTCGATCTAAAATTAGGGTATGTTTTATTCCTCGAAACACTTTGTTATAATCACGGCAAAATCCAAAGATTGTACTTAACGGAAGCATCATCGTTATTTGGCGAGATTCTGCGGCAAGCGCTTTTCGTTTAACAAATCCTTCGTTAAAATTTAACCGTCGTAGATTTTTATTTGCGCTTCTTATTGCATCCGCTACTATAGCACCACCAGCTGCATCTGCGGTTAATGCTGGAACAGTATGTCGTGCAGCTGCATTAGCTCCAGCTGGGTTTAGAATAAGTCTGTTTGCAACATCAGCATCACCTAGCTCTCCAGTTTTAAACTCGTTCGACACAGTTGTCCCTAGTCCAGTATCTTTGAACCACATCATGTTTGTAGCAACTGATCTGGAATAGTCATCGCTAAACGAAACAATGTTTAGTATTGTACTCGCTATGGGTAAATGCATTGAAATATCTTCTACGGTTTGATTGGCCAGTTGGTATCGTGCACTCTTAAACAAGCTCCAACCATTATTGACGAGAGCGATTTCTACATTAGCTGCAATATCAACACCTGCTTCAGTTAATATTCGGCCACGCACTTCTAACATTGCCTTATGGGGTAGTAGAAACACGTCCTCGTCTCTTGTGTTAAAAGTTCTAACTCCGGTTTTATTTGGTTCGTTCGAGTTCTCATCGAGATACTCGACACTCTAATTCTGTTACAGCATCGTCAGTATCAATTTCTTCTGCAAAGTCGAGATAGTGTTTAGCTGACATTTATTTTATAATCGTTACACAAAATTAAAAGGCAGCAGGGGTCATCGGTTTTGTTTTCTTTACAAGTTTACGTACTATTTCTTCACCACTCGGCGACAATAATTTTTTTGTTGTAGCTATCATAGCTCGTTTTGTTTCTTCTGTTGGCGCAATATCTGATATTACTCGTTTTATTTCTGATGGGGAAGGTCCTTTTATCTTATCAGCAATCTTTTGCCCTACTGCAGTGCCTGCTGAAGATGCCGCCCCTGTAGCGAAAGCTTTACCGGCGTCAAGTGCAATGGGCGCTACTTTACGCGCGATTCCTGGAATATTCTCTGCAATTGTTGTAAATATATTTCCAAAAAATCCACCTACGATTTTTCTTCGATAAACTTTTCTTCGTCTCATTTTATAAAATTATGTACACAAAATCACATTCCTAGGCAGTGCGTAGGTGTAAGTAATACGTGACTATCTCGTTGTTCACGTCTATTTGTCGTCCAGATTGGTCTGTGAGTTGCATTGTAATGCTTGTAATTTGATTCTCAGGTGTTATTGGATAGTAGATAATCTGTCGCGGATTGATTTGCATGAGAGAACCTGGTGGGACTTCTGGTGAGAAACTGTAGATCGTTTGCCCGCGGTTGCCTTTTGACGTATAAGATCCAGATGCGATAGAGCAATTGATGAGTATTGTATTTACTTCTGTAATATCTACTGGTAGTTCTCCATCAAATGTCAAAGATTTATCTTCACCGGTGGTATAGTATAAAACTCTAGTAAAACCTAACATCTTTCCAAAACTTCTTTCTTCAAAGATGACTTTCATATTTCTTTTCACTGTTATCCTAGCTCGTAAGGTGTTATAATTCGCCGCTAATTCGAAATTATCAGCATTCCCACCAGCTTTTGTTAGAAGCTCTTTTATTGTTCTGTTTAGATCAGTAATGTTATAAGCTCCTTGTGGAATCTGTAGTTTGTATTGTATATCAATAAACTCTTTTTGTGATGTTGGAGATTGTTTAACATTAACGATTAAAATTTCATCATTAATCCCAGTTTTAATATTCGGCATGGCGTTCCAACAAGTACAAGAAATTAATCCAATCTCATACTGTTTTGCAGGATCTAGTTCTATTGGTGGGTTGTAATTTACTCTAAAATTCGCGCTGTTTCCTATTATTTGTGACGAATCAAGCAATAATGTTGTTTGCATTATACTAATATTTTAGATAAGATCGCTGTGTAAAATTTCATACTCGGATGATGTTAGTAATCCACTCGATCTTAGATGATCAAGTATATCAATAATTTCGTTATCAATCTCTACACTTTCATTACCAGCTTCTTTAGAGGATATCAACAGCATTAGCCGATCGACTATGTCTGCGTTTGATGTAAAAACTCCACCTCCAGTTCTTTCTTCCGGTAATCTTTTATCTCGATTGTTTTCATATTGTTTGAGTAGTCTTTTAAAATCCCAACCTTTACTATAATCTTCTGGTTTATTTCGATATCGTTTTGATGTTTTAAGAAAAACCTCAGCAATAATTCCTTCTCTAATATAATTGAGTAATGTTGGAATATTTCCTTCATCTTTTTTATCTTTAATATCTTTAATATCACCATCAGCAAGTGAGCCATCTTCTACAATTCTTTTTAATTTTTCTATCAAATCGTTATAGTTTTCTTCTGGCCAATCTCGAATACTATTAATATCAATGATATTATTATTTTTCATAAACTCTTCATACTCATCATATTCTATTTTAGACCTAGCTTGTCTTCTGTAAAATATGATAGTATCCTCAATAGGCATTATTTTTATCATACTTTCTTGTAACGTTTTTTGTTTCTCAGCTAATTCCTCAGTTTGTTCTGACACTTTTTCTATTAACCTCCTTAACTCGTCGGGATTAACAGCCTTTGTTGTTATAGCTTGCTGAAGTGCAAGAGGGTCGTTTATTAATCTATCAAATTCAACCTGTCGTGCAATAGGATCAACAATGTCTCTTACAAGTTCTTCTGCAATTTTTTTATTTTCTTCTTTCGATCTTTCTCCTAGTAAACCTAACAATCCTTTTTCTTTCATTTTTGCTAGTTCTTCCGGAGACAATGTTGGTATTTCTGGCTGCTTGCCAAGCATCGCCTCAGTAACAGGTTTGAAAAATTTGGTTCTTTCTTCTTCTGCTTGAACTTGTCCACGTCGAGCTTCTTCCACCTTTTTCTTAAAAGCCGCACGAGTTTCGAGAAATTTTTTTAGTAATTCGATTTTCTGTTGATGTTTGTCCATTATTTTTATACGCTTTACAAAATTATATCATAGAAACGTCTCAAGGCAACAACGAAACATCTTGGTTGGATCACGCGCTAGCTTGTCAAATAAAAAGAAACTATATCGATCTTTAGTTGCTCGATGATATAATTCGATAAATTTATCTTTTGTAACATCACCACATTGTTCGTTTGCAATATTTCTCACATCCACATTATCTAGTCCGGGAAATAATATGAAACAACCCGTATTTCGCCTAATAAACCTATCAACATTATAAAAACCTTGGGCAAGATAAACAGAATAACATCTTTTATTACGTGATAGTGAAAAATATGATCTAATCTTGTTCATTTCATCATTGTTTAGCGGAATATCATCAAAGACGATTATCTTATGCTCTGACGAATCGAGTTAATTCACTGGAACGAGTTCTTCTGGTTGTTTTATCAAAAATATATCATCACCAATGCCAAGGTCATCACGAAGTTTATCATTATACTCGTTTAATAATTTGTATTTGTCTTGTTGGGGGTTGATGGTGTAAATATACACCTTATCATAGTTAAAATTATTATTGAGTAAAAGATTTAATAACAAATTTGTTTTACCAGATCCAGTTCTCCCAACAATAAGATAATGACAGTCTGGAAGTTCATTGTTATGTTTATGCTTCACCAATCGCTCGGTGTCAAAGTTTATTATCTTCGCCATCGTATAATTTTATGTTATATTAAACCAACAATTTTGTGTAGAACGGTATGTATAATGAGCTACTATACAAAATTTGGAACATTAGCAGTAGATTTATTAACAGAAGGTTACCAGGGTGACTTATCCAAGTATGCGACTCTTGATAAGCTCAAAAATGAAATCAACAATTTGTTAAACGTTGCAAGTGTAGATCCAAATGAAGTTGTAGTTTTCCAGGACAAACAAGGACGATTAAAGACGAGTAATGTACAACTATCAGATGTACTAGTACGAAATCCTATTGCAGTTGCTAATAATATTGTTACTTTTAATAATCAAGGTAAGATAGAAGATTCGGGTAGGTCAGTTAACGATTATGTTAAAAAAGCAGGTGATTTATTTACGGGAAACATTGTTATGAACCAGAACAAGATCACATACCTTGGAAACCCAACTGAGGATAATGACGCTGCTACTAAGAAATATGTTGATGATCAGGAATCAAAGTACGTGTCGGTGCATGGCGGTATAATGCATGCATTTCTCAACATGAACAATAATGGCATCAATAATCTTAGAACACCAGAATCTGATTTTGATGCTGTAACAAAGAAATATGTTGATGATATCAACAATGAAATCACCAAGTTCAAAACTGATTTTACTAATCACATCACCACGTTTTTAAATTTTCGCAGAAACATAAACAAAACCAATAACGAATTTTTTGGAAGTCCGCCATCTGTTGATATTACACTCGATAATATTAACACAAAACTCAACGATATTATTAGTGGAATTCCTAGTATTGTTGAGAAAACAAGTATGATTAAAATTCCTCACAAGCAGATTAAAAATATTGTCTATACTGTTGCTTCTGGAATGTCTACTTGGTCGCCGCAAAATAACACTCTCAAACATACTGCAGAGGTCACTGGTGTGTATAGATTGTCCGTGTTGAGCAGTGCAAAGTTTAATATATTTACATTATTTCCATGGCGTCACTCGACTGATAATTTCTCTGGAACCGTGTCTATTGTGTTGAACAAAGATGTTGAAGAAACTTTTATGCTAATAGCTGATGACAAAAAATTAACTGCTGCGTCATATTGGTATTGTCTGGAATTTGTGGCTGAAACACCTCAACTAGTTACTTAATCAAGCCTGAGATTATGTGAACAAATATTATAATGAAAAAAAGTATAGTTGATTTCAATCATATTTCAAAAGATATTCCAGGACAGGATGTTGACGCACTAATACAATACTACAAATATTATCATAAAAAACTTTGGTGCGTTAAAAAATGTTATAAATATTATAACAAAATACTTCGAGTAATATCATATCTACCCTTGTTAATGACTAGTTCTGGCATAATTTCAAGTGGTATATCATTAAACCCGTTTTTGTTAATCATATCCGGTGTTGGTGTCTCTCTTACAGCAGCTTGTAAAAAAGTTGAACCTAAAATTTCAATAAAAAAGCACGGCTGCGGATCATCAATTATAACTTACAAGAAACTGCTTAATCAAATAAGATCTTACTTAAGAGGAGTAAAATATAGTATGGATGATTTAATACGTGAATTTCGTATTATTGACAACATGTTAACAGATATTATACCCATGAGGATCAGCAAATATGAGAAAGACTATCAAAAGAAGTATGATATAACATAAAATCAATTAGATATATAAAAAAATTTTATATTATATAATGACCAAATTTTCAAGTGATCTCCATGAAATCCTCCGAGAAGTTCAGATGAAACATGCTGAAAATCTTATACAATTATATACTTCTCCAGGGTATATACCAGTAGATGATATTGACGTAATAGATCTCCCTGATAAATTTATCAAAAGAGAAAGAGATCTGCTCAACCACTACATCAACGCCAATAAATCACTCATCAAAAGTGAACCAGATGGAGAATATTATCCTTACTTGTACAGCATAACGAGAAAAGCAGCATTAAACAATAATTTTCGCAAAACTCACAAAAAATTTATCAAAAGTGAACCAGATGGTGAATATTACCCGTACGCGTATAACGAACTGATCAACAAAACATTGAAAATCACTGATGATTGAGAATTTGAAACCACTAGTGGTTTTACGAGTGATCTTTAGGTTTCAGTAACGCCTCAGTAAGTATTTGTTCAACAGATTTCTTCTTTGGTGGAATCGTTAACGATTCCCACTCTAGCGTTTTCATGACAACTTTGTTGTCTGCGCTGATTCTTTCAAGTCGGCTGATTTCTTCATGTTGTTCATTTATCGTTGATGTTAAATCATCTATGATTATTTTATTATCTTCGATGGTGGTATTTAACCTGGCAATGCTCTCTTCAACGTCGTGAACTTCATTTACTGCTTTTTCATACAGTTGTACGACATGATCTCGCCGTTGTATCTCACACGTCAGTTTATTGATCAGTTCTTGCCGTACATCTAGTTCATTTTTCATTTTGAGAGCTTTGCTGGTTATTTCATCTTGCTTGCTCTGTAAACTTTTACACGTTTGCCGTTTTTCTTTTAACTTTTCGTTGATGCTATTTATTTTTTTTGTTAAATTTTGACCCGCTTGAGTACCTGCTAACCCTCCTGGAAATTTTCCATCTCCGGATGCGTCAGTCCATATTTTATACAGCCGGGTAAGTCCGATATTAAATTGAGCCGCGATCTGCTAAATCGTAATGATTTGGAAAATTGAGTCTGACAGATCATTTTGCTTATTCTGGAAGATCACTTAATTAAATTTTACCTGTTACCTAGGTATTTTGCAACAGGTGTTCTATTGTATTTGTTTGGAGGTCTAGAGGGGTTGTTGAGCTCGGATTCTTAGCGCAATTATTGATTGCAACAGGTGTTCTATTACGTTGCCTAGGTATTTTGTATTTGTTGAGCTCGGATTCTTAACGCAATTATTGATTGCAATAGGTTTTCTATTACGTTACCTAGGTATTTTGTATTTGTTTGGAGGTCTGGAGGGGGTTGTTGAGCTCGGATTCTTACTTTCATCTACTACTCCTGCCGGATATTATACACACAAATGCAATGAAATATGTTAAGAACGACACAATATATAAAACAGACGTATTTTAAACCAAAACCTGATTTGCTTTCACACATATACATGTATTTCAGTACTTGTGTGGTTTGTTTGTTTAATTTTGATTTTTTATTATTATTATTATTATTATTATTATTATTATTATTATTATTGTTGTTGTTGTTGTTGTTGTTGTTGTTGTTGTTGTTGTTGTTGTTGTTGTTGTTATTATTATTATTGTTGTTGTTGTTGTTGTTGTTGTTGTTATTGATATTGTTGTTATAGGCAATCCTATGTTAAAAATGGTTCCATAAGTTTCACGTGATGAGTGATTAAAGAGCCAGGCAGAAATTTAGTGCACAATGCATGACGATGATGAATATGCGCCGGGGTTGAATGAGGGCAATGCAAGATAAACATTCAAAGAAGGTCGGGAGATTTTCTTCAAAACATGACGTGTTGTTGGAAAGCAGCCAAGTCCAGTCATTTCATTAAATTATGTAATCGATCGCATCATACTACACAGCTGTGAAATCTGGGGGAATAAAATCTTGAAGAGGCAAACAGGAAATGGCAAAGTCTTTGATCGGAGAGAACCCGGGGAAAATTTTGAGGATACACTCATCCATGTTTGAAAAGTGTGGTTCACAGTAACTCGACACTAAAAGCGAAATTGGACGTTTTACTTTAATAAATCATACCAGTCTGCAAATAGTGAAACACTGAAATCATTTAGAGAGTGTTTGACCCAATCGAATTCTTTTAAAAACACAAGAAAACGCTCTTTTAATTAGTCAGGAACAGTATGCAAATGTCCAAGACTTCCCTGGAATTCTTACTTCAAAACGTTTATGTAGACTTCACCAGTTGTAAACCAAGACTGTTTCACCAAATATACGTTTATCCTATCGTACAATGAGCAAATGGCGTTAAACCCTCAAAACCATACCAAATCATCTATGAATGCATTTATAGATAAGAATACTCTTCTAACTTGGCTAATATTAAGTATTGTTTTTTTTACGCAAACAACTCAATGTCAAGACACAAAAAGCAGGTGTTCAAGTCTTTCTGGACAGATTACAGACAAAAAACCCTAAGCAATAGGCTATACCCCTATATAAATGATAATGTCCATTACATGTACTTTCAATTCAAAAAAGGGCAAGTGATAAAAATGCATCCCAACCAAAAGTCGGTATAACACGGAATACCATCGTATAAATGAGTTAACCGCCGGGTAAAAATATCCAGTTCATGTACTTGGAACCGCAGGCAATAAAAACAAGAAAAAGAAATAAATGAAACAAAAGATACAGAGCTCTTAAACAGGCAACCTTGGAAACAAATAGGCATTTACACTTGCTCTGGTTTATAAAAACAAATAGCTCAATCCAACATTTCAATATATATATATATATATATATATATATATATATATATATATATATATATATATATATATATATATATATATCTCAAATATGTGTGTGTGTGTGTGTGTGTGTGTGTGTGTGTGTGTGTGTGTGTGTGTGTGTGTGTGTCATGCAGTACATATTTTCTTTGTAGCCAGGATATAAATTGTGTTGTCTGAACACATGCATACATACATACATACATACATACATACATACATACATACATACATACATACATACATACATACATACATACATACATACATACATACATACTCCACCCCAACCCCCATTGATTAAATAGTCTGTGCCTCTAGGCACTGCTCCATTCCACTGGGGAAAATGTCCCCTTAACGAATGCGGAGTAAGGCGGCCATACTATCTCGAAAACTAGTTTTTTCATCGTCAGCGTTACAGATATACATCCAATACAAAGTAAGGAAGTATTTACGGCTATATTGTGTTGAAATACAACACATCCAAAATAAATAAAGAAGGTAAATTACAACATACGTTTTGTAAGCTGACATATTTCTTTCGCAGTTTTAAATAATTGTCGACAGATATATATGTAGGCTATAAGTTCAAAATTGTCACTTCATACGTACCCTCTCTGTCGCTAGATCCAAGTAATACCCATGTCCAACAGCAGAATGAAAAATTGCAGATGGCAGTTGTTATAAGATCAAACCAGCTTTATAGATCAGCTGATCTAATGAATCTGTCTTACGAGTGTTTTTTCAGTAATTCGCTAGGCTAATAGTTCGTATTTCATTTCCAGGAATCTCCGAACTTTCGGATTTCGAGAAATGAATCACGAGTTCGACAAGTGATATATTATGACAACTCCTTGACCCACTAAATACCAGTGAAAATATGCTCGATAACTCAGAGAGATAGATGGATTTATTTTTATAATCCTTATTTTAGTAGTTAATATAATAATTTAAAACATAAGTATAAAGTGAACATTATATCACGCGGTACAGATACACATGATACGAAAAACATGAGCATGTTTGCGATGTTTATTTCGACTACATTTTTTACAGCTGTCATGAATGAGTGCATTATGCAAAGATGCAATGCACAAACTTAGATACACATAGGTAATTTATAAATACCGATTGCTCATCGTACTGTAAAATTCATCATACCACGGGTAGATAAACCTTGTAATGACGGCTATATAACTTGAAAACAGTTTAAATCATGCCTTGTAATGATCTCATATCACTGGTAGTATGATAATATCTAGTACGTAAAAAAAGATTTATCTTAAAAACTCCTACAATATTTAAAACTATATTTTATTTTGTTTCTAAGACTTCTCCCATCTTATTATTTGTTTTAAAAAAACAAACCATGATAACGTACATGAGGGCACATTTTTAAATGTCTCTACTCCAGAATGGTCATCTAAATAATACTATGCTGAGTAGCGGTCACTTATGTGAGGGGTAAATACCTTTAGCTTCACAACTACAGCGTACATGTTCACGAAATGCAGACAAAGCGAAGAATCCAGTAGGTCGCAGACCGCGGGGGAGGGGGCAAGGGGTCCCAGTGCGGGGAGGGAAAATATAATTATGTAACATATAACGATATTGTGCCCTTTCTTAAGTGGTAGCAGGTACATCAGTGTTGGTGGGCCCGGCCCAATGAAGAAAACAAAATGAAAGTAACAGTGGGGATGAGGTGAGGTGGAGCGTGTGATACAAAAGGTTTGCGTGGAATCCGTGGTTAGCAAGTTACGTCGCTCTGTGGGGGGTGGGGGGGTGAGTGTGTGTGTGTGTGTATGTATGTATGTATGTATATATATATATATATATATATATATATATATATATATATATATATATATATATATATATATATATATATATATATATATATATAAAATCATGATATGATAGTCACAGTTCAGTTTTTGCTCAATTTTTGGTTTTATTCTCCTCGTCAATAATAATTTTAAGTCTT
Organism: Potamilus streckersoni; assembly: GCA_016746295.1. Taxonomy (NCBI): domain Eukaryota; kingdom Metazoa; phylum Mollusca; class Bivalvia; order Unionida; family Unionidae; genus Potamilus; species Potamilus streckersoni. Next base: position 1,877,438 of record JAEAOA010000943.1, on the reverse strand, counting down.
TCTAGAAAGCGTGGAGAACTTTCGTGATCAAAAACAGTTTAGGCTAGGAACGTCACTCCGAGATTGTAGAATATAATTCGCGTTATGTTATGTTTTTTCTAACAGTTCAACTTCTCACGCGAGTAATAGATTTTAATTAGCTTGGTTTGGATACTGTACTAAAACTTCATACCTTCGTTACATCTTGTCAATGATAAAATGATACCATACTAAGACTTCCTACGTTCGTTATATCTTGAGCGATGAAGGGCAATCTCTATATGATATAAATTAAGTACGAAGGAGTTATCTCTCTTCAACTATATACGAAATGTATTTCAGATAGGACGACTTTGGTACTTTAGGGTCAACAATTCTTTTCAATTGCAATTTTCATTTCAACGCATATTGTTGCATTTCAAAGAATCATGGGATAATCTAGGTGAGTTACTTCGTATTATTTATCCTCCCGTTACTCTGATTCTAACTATAAACAAACAAACGAAAAAAATAAAACTGACAAAATTTCAAGCTTTGGGGTTCTGCAAGTATTTTACTCCCTCACCCTTCTTTACAACAATGTTTAAAGATGTACATATTAGCAGTACAAAATCTTAACGGTATGGCAATATCTTACATTTTGTTCAGGTCCTGGATGCACTGTGCCTTTGGTATCGTCACATATGTTAATTGATAGTTTGGTTTTTTTCCTCCACATATCATCATCAGAGTCTGTATCAACAAAGTTTGCAGAACACGTGTCATAAAATCCTTCACTGTAAATGCAGTCACATTTAAGAACGTATTTTAATACTTTTTACTAAGCATAAAGACAAACTTACAAAATTCATTGAAATATTGTAATACTGTCTTCTATCCATGTTAATACAGATTCGCTGATATTTGAATTTAGGATCTTTAATTCAGTGCTTGTGCTGATGTGCTCTGGGCAAAGCAGACTCGCGCGTTTAGAAATGAATCGTTACTTGAAGTCCCTCGTTATGCCTCAAATTTTCATGAATTTGAAATTCAGGTGTTCAAATAATATTCAGTGAGTGAACTTTTATACTGAGTAACGTTTTAGAAGCTCGGTTTTCTTGACATGACCTGCTTTTCACCTTGCAATGCATAAATCTTTAACTTATTTTAATAATAGGATCTTAAAATTGTACGACCTACAGTTAACTATAGCAGTCTTTAAAGCAGACACAATCGCAGAAAACTCGCAAAACTTCGACAAAGCCACGTGGAAGGTCTTGATCATATACTGGATGATAGGACTGTGAAGCGTGCAATTGACACTGTACGTTTCAGTTATTTCTTATATGAAGAAATAAACGTTTGTTCAGCAGCATTTTCTGCATTCTAGCAAGGGATTTATCAAGACGCCATCACAAAAAAAAAAAAACATTTAAGAACTGAAGATGTGACTTAAAAACTAAAAAATGTGATTTTTATAGACAACTTTCAGTATCCACGTATGGGTATATTTGTCCTCGAGCCTGACTAAGCGTCATATTAGGATGAATATCCCCACGCATTCCCCTACCAGTACGATTAAAACGGATAAATAATATGAGAGAGAGAGTTTCTTATGATACTACCACTCCGAATATTACTACTTTAAGAGCAAAATCCAAAAATCTCAGACATAGACAATCAGAAAGAATGAGAGACGGACAAACGGACAGATAAATACGACAGGTAGGCATACGTTCACAACTGACACACAAATGGGCAGACAAAGAGCAGGACTTTGATAATAAAGGGACAAATATGAGCAAAATTAAGCACAAATAAACAAGTACATATAAAATGAAATACATTTTAATATATGAGCACTAAAATAAAATGCAAGGTTTTACGACAACATGCTTGTCTCAATAAGAAAAACCAAAAGGTTTTCACCAGAAATATGAAATAGACTATCATATATCCCTCCTCCGAGCGCGAGCGCGCGCACGCACGCACACACACACATTTTGCAACAATGTATTCTATAAGGTCATTGAGCAAATTCTGAGAATGTTAATGATCTGGATGATCAATGATCGGTTTAGTAGATTTTAAAAATACGACTTTGCAGACGAGGTGAACAATAATACTAGGACACAACTCTCATCTATGATCTAAATGTGTAAGTTTTATGCGTCTTCACGTTAAGAAGCAATCTAGTCGACACGTAATTGTTCGATTTTGTTTTGTAATATTTATAAAAAAGAAGGTGATACGACAAATTATTTTGTGATGTGATTATGATTTTTAACGTAGCTTTAACAATTTTTTAGTCATATCGCTACGATGTCTGCAGTGTGGCAGTTTATAGTGATGTCTAGCACTAGGGCATCATGACGCAGACATGTAACATGATGTCCCACCCAGTAACATACATTATCCTGTTACCGTACTAACCACTATTCCACTGGAGCGGTTGTCAAATTATGTTGTAGCCATTTCTTTATTAGACCATATATTCATGTCTTAATGGAGAATAGTTCATGAAATATAACGACAGGATCGGTAACATTATGTGGCATAGTAAAATGCCATTGTTGCCTGCAGTACATGAATCATCATGTAAGCTGTTTTCTGTTATAACTTAAAATATTACACCTAATCCTTGAAACTGCAGATGATGATTCTTGCTGATTCATTTAAACAAACTGCGTGGAATTTCGAGGTATTGCGAGATAATACGAGATCCTTGTTTTCAAATACTAAACCACTGGTCTATTAGCTATATCATTTGATTACGAAGCGGGAAAATAACGGATGAAGCAATTAATAAATGGAACTATGTTTGGCCCTATTTAACAAGTATTATATTTACGCTGTACGACGATTGCTTCACGCGGGGGTGGGGGATCAAGTGGAAGAATGAGGCCAGGAATTGGAGAAGGGGAGATAATTAGCTACCTAAACACAACTACACTTCATGACTTCGTGATCTAAATCACTCTCTGAATTACTATAACATTATATCATAAGATTTTGATATATGTGTATTGTATTTATAAACCATTTTACTCATTCAACTAAGTCCATATGACGGAATTATATACAACCATAAAATACTGGTGGAGGCATAAAGAACAGTCAAGTTAGTACTTCGAAAATACAAAATTTGACCTCATTACGGTTATTCTTTTTATTACTTACAAACTGTGCTCGAAATGTTATTTCTAGATTGCTTTTATTACTTATAATTGGTACGATATAGCCATTACTTACATACATACATACATACATACATACATACATACATACATACATACATACATACATACATACATACATACATACATACATACATACATACATACATACATACATACATACATACATACATACATACATACATACATACATACATACATACATACATACACACACACACACACACACACACACACACACACATACATACATACATACATACATACATACATACATACATACATACATACATACATACATACATACATACATACATACATGCATACATACATACATACTTTAAAATGACTGGACAAATCCATTGACTATTAACATGCTTAATTGCCTCAGTTTTAAAAGATTCCTATTTATGACCTCACCTTCATTAGTGTAATGATGTCATGTCATGAAATAAAAAAAAAAACTTTATGTAAACTTTGTGAGTGATTAGGTAAAATTTACACATCAATAAATACCCAACCAAGATAGAATAATCCTTATAATTCCATCACATCAGCAGATTTAATCAACAAAACATTCACTTTTATGTGCATCGATGTTTTCTTACATTAGCCTCTTAACTGCGATAAAATACATAGCCCCATCTACGCCAGCCAAGATTCATTAATTCTTTATACAGTGATATGGGGTAGACTGTCATAACAGGTCATGCCAGAGATATATTGTTATTATCATTTTTTAATATATAAAAAAAAATGATTGTTGCGTTCAAAGCCGGAATATTCCTTATTTTCGAAAATTAAGCTTGTGAATGTCACGTGTTATTACAGCAACGTAGTTGTTAATTTCTACGCATTTCGATCTTTCAAAGCAAAATCGTGTCCATTTTTAGTGAGATATTTTGGTTGATATGACCCTGACCTTTAATAACAGCTGCTGTAACATGTTGTCGAGGTGAAATGCAAGCATTTCCGAAGATTAGCTTCTAACGCCTGCCATATGCCTTCTTCGGCAAAAGGGGTGAGTGTTGGAATGCAGGAAGTTCTATGCAATTACATTGTTATAACTTCAAATGGTCGAATTTAACATGTGGCTTGTCATCTTTCATCGGAAATAGTAGGTGTGGTTGGGTAGGATCTTGTCGTTGTTATTATTAGGATGTAACGCGTTGATATAGATAAAATTTCAAATCAAATGATCTGGACACAGGGAACCAAAAGTAGTCTGCAGAATTTATTGATGTGCAAAAAATTCTAGACGAGTATCACGTGACCGTTTACATCCATTCAAAACTTTGAAAATGCAGTAAATTCATACAAATTGGAATTACTGAGGCATAAATGTAGCAACTCCATATAATAACGTCAAATAGGAGAATAACTATAAAACTCAAAAGTATCTTGTTTTTGTAGAACATGTCATGATTCAATATTAATTTCTTCAATAAAAGTTTCTACAAGCGAATTTCTGAAAATTATGGTTTAAATTAATGAAGCGTTAGAGAATTTAAAATTATCGGCTGCATTACCTACCTTCACTAGGGCTCAGTGTGATAAATACGCAAATCTGGATTCTTGTTTGTCCTGAGTCGGCGGAAGAACTACTCAGATATGGCGTAGAAATACATCAAAGCCGTCAATTCTTGCCCCGATTCTGAACAAAACACGAATTCGGAGGGAGTTCTTCTTCATATCCCATCTTTTACACTTTTAAAAATTTGTAGCTTTACTGTTTGACTGCAATTCAAAACGAATTGTGATTTATACAAGCATAGTGGTTTTACGTCGCTTATTTCTCTATGACTTCTGCGACTGCATACGATCCCAGGTATGGACCACAGTTCATTTAAGAGGGCGCTTGGCCCCAGAGCTGGGCCTTTTCCTGATCCCTGGCTGGATCAGAGACCTTAAAATGACCTTAAGTATTCTCAAAAATGCACGCGTCCACATCCGGACGCCAAACGGCAGACAACACAACAGACCCCCGCGCAAACCGCCCCAAACCCACCAAAGAAGAAGCCCACAAAGACGAAGACACCGGTCAGCCACCTCAACACGACGCAAGCCTCCACCAGCCCTACCTCCCATGATGTTGGTTCTCCTCGCCGTTTTTCCAAGAGTCCCCACAAAGGCTCACCAAGTCCCCAGAAAAGGCTTTGCCACCCCTATATCACTTTTGGTAATTTGTATCCAGTTATGTCCCTATGCCAGAATTGTGTGAGCCACCTGTGAAATTTTATCAAATAAAACTGAGTTGTGAATTTTGAAAAGATGTTATGTTGGAAATTTGTGTACTTAATGTACTTTTAAAATCTAAATTACGCCAATCTGCTGTACGTATGCCATCCTGTGAAATACTATCGGCATCTCTCTCTCTCTCTCTCTCTCTCTCTCTCTCTCTCTCTCTCTCTCTCTCTCTCTCTCTCTCTCTCTCTCTCTCTCTCTCTCTCTCTCTCTCTCTCTCTCTCTGATTTATACAGATGCAGATGGATTTTAAGTCGCGTATTGCTCGATGGCTTCTGCGACTGCTTACGATCCCAGGCATGTACCGCAGTCCCTTTAAGAGGGCGCATGGCCCCTTAGCTGGGCCTTTTCCTGACCCCTGACTGAATCAGAGACCTTAAAATGGCCTTAGTTACTCCCAACGTCAACTTACACATCACCACAACCAGACGCCCCACAGCAGACCACCTAACAGCCCCAGCCCCCAACAGCCCAACAATCACCTTCCCAGATGCACCAACGATGAGGCCCACCAACCGCAAAACACCGGTCAACCACTACAGCACTACTAAAGACCCGGTAGCCGTACTTGTCATATTTTGCTAATTCTTCTTATCATCGCTCCAAGTGTCCCAAAAAGGCTCTCCACTCGCCAAAAACAACATCACCCCTATATCATTTTAGCAATTTGTATCGAGTTGTTACTATGATGTTCCTATGACAGTCTTGTGTGAGCCACATGTGCAATTGAATCAAATAGACCTGAGTTGTGAATTTAGAATATGTGTTAAGTTGGAATTTTTTGTACTGAGCGTACTGTTAAGAGTCTAAACTATGCCAATCTGCTGGATGTATGATATCGTATGCCAGATAAAGCATGTAAAATTAAATGGATATATATTAATATCCTAGAAAGCGCCGAACAGCTACTAATGTAGACCTTTATTGATTATACAGTCATGTCATGTACAAATGACGGATTTGTGTAGTATATTGTCACACATGGAGACCAAAGACAGAAAAATATGATTGTTTTTTTTTATACGTTAGTTTTAAATGAACGAAGACAAAAAATAGGGATCACTGGATTATAATATATCAAGAGAAGTATTGTGAACAGCTTGACCCTACTGGTCATTCTATTTTTCAAAGTAGGTCGTACAGATCATTCTATTTTTTCAAAGTAGGTCCTGCTCGTCATTCTATTTGTTTTGGTAAAGTAGGTCGTACTGGTTATTCTGTAAAAAAAAAATCAAAGTATGCATTACTGGTCATTCTAATTTTTCCATTGTATGTCATTCCTATTGTTTCAAAGTAGGTCTTACTGGTCATTCTAATTATTTCCAAGTGGCTCCTTCTGGGCCATTCTTTTTGTGTAGCTTTTACTGGTAATTCAAATTTTCTAAGCATATTACAAGCGATAAAATCACTATATATATTAGGGTTGAATTTTTCAGTAAACTGTATTGAAAACAATTTTGGGTTTATTCCTGTAATACAAATGTGTATTATTTTAATAAAGATCGTGCTTTGTATGTGAGAATTATACAAAAAAAAAAAACCTTGCATAGCATAACACATTTCTTATATTCGAAATCTGCAAATTTAGACACAGTAGCAAGGTATGTTGAGCAAACCAAATTTTTTCTGTTAAATATATCAGTAAACTTTCATGTGTTTCATGGAAAACGCTGTTGCATCAGTGTTACCTAATATCGCATAGAGACCTAGAGATTAGAAGGAAAAGGTACAGTGCTTGACGGTTCTGACTGTAGGTATAACATCAATCTTTTCTGTTCTTTAAATTCTAACGGGGTAACTGTTCATTCCACAACCTACCGCACATTCCGTAAAAAAATAGTATTTATGTTACAAAGTTATTTTTATTTGTTCCAGTGAAACTTTATACCCAAAATCATATATTGGCCAGGTACGTCAACTTCAGCTATATTCACTCTTTTTAACACAATAATTCGTAATCAATGCAAGATAAATTTATGCTAACCAGGGATATTGAGTTTTCAAGTATGAAAGAAAAGAAAAACATAACAAGTTTGAGCAAAAACTTCTGTAATTGTCCTTTAAGTTAAACAAAGACCACATTTTCATGTCACAGACTGGTACAGTTTATTACCCCCAATATTATGATAGAATAGTAGAGCATAATTTCATGTGACAGACAAGTAGACTATAAGACTCAATTGTATGACGTACTAGTACGGTAAAAGACACCAATTATATGATAAAGCAGCACAGTATAAGACCTCTAATTTCATGTGACAGAGAAGTATAAGTCACCCCTGTAAATCTGGCATGAAATTTAGAAAACTTATCCAGCAATATTATAGAACCATTACTACCAGAAACGTCTAGCGTAGAACATTATTCAACTCATTATATAAACTTTATTTTACGGGAACATTTTTGCAAGATGGTACATATATTTTTATAAATATAAATTATTAGTTGGTGGAGGGGTAAACAGAGATAAAGTGTTGTGTAGGGCGCATGATAGTAATTTCTGATCTAAAATATATAGGACAGAGACTAATTAATTGATTAATGCGTCATTTAATATATTCATTCAATTCCTTTATTCATTAATTTGTGCAATAGAAACACACGAAGATCCATATGAAAACAAATCATCGCTTTATTTCCGTTAACATTTTCAATCTAATAGAAACCAACGCAAAAACCTATTCAGACTTTTTAATGTTTGTGATGCAGCCAAAATGCTTACTCAAATGGATTGTTTCATAGCGCACAAAAAATGTTGTTTCATTGCCTTATTTATGTTGCTTCCAAGGCATTATGATAAAAATCTAGAGTTTAATATACACTGTAATCATTAATCATTGAGTTCCATACTTTGCAAAACTATATATCAATACACGTCCAGTGGCGTTACTAGGCGGTGCGGACCGTATTGGGTGACACCATTAGAGGGGGTGACACTAAAATAATTGTCTTTGAAATTTTTGACCTTTTGTGCAGGTAGGAAGTCCATGGGGTGACACCTTGAGTTACCGCACATGACTGTCTATAAAACAAAATATTTTTATGCAGGAAGAAGGTCCACGTGAGTGACACCATGAGTTACCGCACTTGGTGACACCAGCCATAGTAACTCAACTGAACATGTCTAACAGAACAGAGAAGGCAAATCCGAGAAACTCAGCCCATAATTGTCTCCCGTCAGAGCGTGGTCCCATGAGAGAGAGAGAGAGAGAGAGAGAGAGAGAGAGAGAGAGAGAGAGAGAGAGAGAGAGAGAGAGAGAGAGAGAGAGAGAGAGAGAGAGAGAGAGAGAGAGAGAGAGACAGACAGACAGACAGACAGACAGACAGACAGACAGACAGACAGACAGACAGACAGGCAGACAGACAGAGTAAAATAATACGTAAATTAGATCTGATTGCATATTTATGCCACCTATATAAGGAAATTTCAAAATATTTGCTTTTATTTCATCCCCAAACTTGATGATGATGAGAAAACATTATATGATAAACAAATTTGCTCTCAAATCATTTAACATACAATACAAAATATGAACTTACGCCATAAACTTTAATCAACCCAGCTGGTCTTAATAAACCTTCATAATATAATCCCCAATCAAACAACGTTAGCATAGTAATATTAACTAGATGATTTAACCGCTCCCCTAGCTTTCCAAGCCATCTCCGGTGCATGCATTATAACGTGTGTCCATTCATGTTAGAAACTCCTAGGCACTACTCTAATGGAAACGGAGACGTTGAATCATAGTTAATATCAACTACTTAGAACATCAATAAAAATATTTTTTATCAATACAGTATATATTTTAGATGCATAAATGTAAATAGTCCATGTTTGTTATTGAATATCGATAATGATAAAATTACAACAATTGTTTTCATCTGATACAGCTGTTCATGTTTTTATTTTGCAATCCTTATTGAGTATTATATTTGGAAAATGCACGAACTTAAAACAGAAAAAGCATAATATACGTAAAGCAAACATATCAGTATATAATCACCAATAAGTTTGAATTTTTAAAAAAAAATTATAACTTTCTGAAGCAAATGGCATTAATTTTTAAAACAAAATATTCATAATTTAAATATAAAAAACAGCCTTAATCCATTTTAATTCGATATTTACAGAATGAAAATATCTGCCAAAATATATAATCTATTCAATAAGACCTTTTAAATATCTATATTGTATCGAATATGGACTTTTAAATGCCTTTGTTTAATCGAATGTGGCCTTTTATATATATATATATATATATATATATATATATATATATATATATATATATATATATATATATATATATATATATATATATATTGTATCAAATATGGCATTTGAAATCAATGTATTGTATCAAATGTGGCTTTTAAGAAGATCATTAAAAAAACTCCCCAAATTTTTTAAAGATTAAATCTCTCTGTGATCATGCATTATGACAAGAAGCGACAAATCACATGTATTGAAATTCATATTATTCCTATATAAGCAATATATAACCTCTGACATAACCGTACTCACTGTATTCAATCAACATTCCTGTATCTAACACACGTTATGCAAAATAAAAAAGTACTTCGTTTTCATTTCACTCTGAAACGCACTTCCAGTTTCAGAATCATAAATTAAATTCATGAAGATTATATTGAATAATAAAGGCCGTTTTTCTCCATAATAAAAAAAATTAAAGACTTTTCAAATATAAGTATAACATATATTTTAAAACAATATCTTACCTTGCTATAACCCTCACTCGCGCATGCTCACTAAAAGGCATCTAGACACGAAAACAATCTTATAGCTTAAAAACTACACAGACTCATATTTGCTTTCACTTAGCATGAAAATGGATGCGATTTTACATTTTGCTACTTTTCAAACAAGTTAAAATTATGATAACACGGAAGAATATAATTTACGTGATTTTGATGTAAACAACTATAATGGAAATTGTACTACATGTGCATTACACTACCGTACACTCAAAACTTTCAGCCAATACTGCTCTTCGTTTACGTTACCATTTTCATCATCGTTAAACGAACTTATTCAGCAGAAAAGTATAATAAAGGTCCTTATTATACAAATTCACTCTTTATCGACGGTATATCTCCTTAACACATCACAACACGATTACATTGAAAATTTAGAACTTTCGTATGTCATGACAATGTTCCACAGCATATGGTCCATTTCGGTGTAAAGTAATTAAATGACAGTTTCTCTTACTCCGGATACACAAGACGGGCAGGAGCCATTGATCAGTTCAACTTTGCGAACTACGTGTCCTGAAATATTAAAACTCATATTACCAAAAGTATTTCAAAGAAGATGAACAGACAAAAAGAAGCGTTTCGTGGAAACACTTCATTAAAATTTCCAATTTAGTCCGATAAAATGAGGCAAATATAAGTCTTTATAATAACGCAGCATTGTTTAACTACGATGGTGTTACAACGGCAATTAATTTCTTAGCCTCTCAGAAAATGTAACTTCTTCAATTTAGATAAGGACATTCATCAAAAATGTTGACTTAACAGCATCATTTATCTATCAATCATTTCATTATTAGATATACAGTTTGTTCATGATCTAATATTTGAATTATCAAAGGACCGGTTAAGTACTATGAACATGTGAAAAGATTCTTGAACAATGTTAAGAACCATATAAAAGTCCTTGGAATTGAATTACATGTCATAGACTCTACCATTATAATTAAGTTATACCTACTTATCTGTTTCAATGGAAACACTTTTTCCAGATGAACCATTTTTTACCAACATTTTTGCGTGTCGTACAAATAAAGATATATTGCTAGCAATAATGTTTGCAGAAAGAAGCCTTTCAGGATTTAACCGATTTGACAACTAACAGAATAATGACCAGACATATTGTGAAGTTCGAATACATATACAATCATACGTACAAGTTACAAACCAATGAAGGAGACACATGCAAGTATGCCTGCGTTATGAGAAATTATGACAGGGATATGGATGTCTAGATATATGAGTATTATTCTCTTTACCTGCTAAACACGTTATCCATGTTCCCCTTGCCCATTCTTTTCCGACATCCATGATGGTATTTGATATCATCAGTGATTCATCGCTGAAATAAGACGTTGACAGTCTGGCAATATTTTCCACACAACGTTCGACCTCCAAGAGATTGTTTCCGAGCCTTTCTCCAGAAAGAAGTAAAGTGTGAGCGCGAGCAGATTCAACCACATCGCGTTGATCATTTGTCAGTTGGGTGTCACCTTTTAGGTCTTCATGACTAAGTAAGATCAGTTTCAGCATCAACTGAAGTCTTTTGAGTTCATCTCTTATGTCTAGATTATGTTGTGGCGTTACAATGTAGTTTTGTCTTGATATCCATTTCTTGAATTCGTCGACACTTTTCATGAAGGCCTCGCCTATCTGACTTTCAAGGCCCATTTTAGATTTCATCTTGAATAAGGACTCTAGCATCTCGATCTTAGAAACCAGGTCATCCTTGACAAGCTGGTCTGTCCTATCGGGACTACATAATCTGGATTTTACCTCTCTTATTGCTTCGCGGATCGTTTTCAGTTCCCTCTGATATCGAACATTATTTCTAATCGTCGTTTTGCAACAGGGACAAATTGGAAACCGAATTTCTGCTAAGTCCCCGTGTTGAATCTGCTTTTGCATCCATCGATCCATCGATGTTACCTCCACTACATCGCCACAATCAGAAAGCTGTACAAACTTGGACTTGGGGTTAGTTTCTGTTCCAAATCGGCGCTTTCTCACTTTGTCTTTATTACATATTCTGCATAGAGAAGGGCAAGGTTCTCCGCATATTCCAATGCATGAATGCCCACATTTCAAAAGTTCCTGGCAAGGTTCGTTGCATGGAGGACGGTCACATATTTCATTGCACGTTTTAGTGCATTGGAAGTGTGGACATGACCAGGTGCATGGTTCGATACAGGGTTCACAATATTCTGAGCAACCTTTCATGCAGGTTTTATGAGAACACTTTTGATCACACTTATTTTCACATGGTGGACAGTAAGAGCATAATATCGTGCAGACATGTCCACAGATGAGGACTTCAACGTTGGGAACGGAACACTTAGTATGCAGTCTATCTTTACAACATTCAGTACAATCGCCAGAACATTGATGTCCGCAAACAAGGCGGGTGTTACATTTTCCTTGACAATGAATAATTCCTGCTCTGTGGCATAGAACATCAGATTTATGTCCGCACTCAAATTTCTTTTCTATCATAACGTTGCATTTCTGAGAAGACTCTTGCCCACATCTTACTCTTGATGTATGTCCACAATTAAATGTAACTTCTATCATATTCTGGCATTTCAATTTAGTCTCTCGAATGTTGCACATGGTCTGCACAGTATGTCCACAACATGGAACATTTTTGGTTACCTTCTGTTCACAATATTGATCGTGGTCATGCTTTTCTCCGCATATCTTCTGACATATGTGACCACATATCAATGGACGTGTACACTTTTCTCTACATACTATTTTCGACTCTGACTTAGACCACTGACGACGTAATTTGTGGCCACGTTCTAGAATCTTTTCTACGATCTCAAGACAGCTTGTGTGCATTTCCCCACAGAGTCTTTGGCATGCGTGACCACAACTCAAACGTTTCTCACATGGCATCGGACATCGCAGATCAAAGAGATTCTTCCCACATTCTACGGTAACAGTATGTTGGCAAATTGGAAGAGTGCGTGACACAGGGAATTTGCATTTGAAGTCGGCTGGATTCAAGTAGCACGGAATATACTGCTCATGGTTGCACTCTGGCATTTCTTTAGCAACTGTAACCATGCATTTACAATGCTGGTAGCATTGCTTCTTGCAGCTGTGTCCTCTTTCGCAAAGTTTCTCACAAGGCTTTTTGCATCGGAACTTTTCGTGATCTCTATCATCGGGATGACAGAGTCTGTTGCAAACATGTCCGCATTTTAACCGTGCTTTGCATTCTTTTTTACAACCACCTTCAGGTGAGAATATTTCAAAATCATGCGCATCCGATGCTTTAAAGCCGTCATCATCTGGATGATTCTGACAATAAAGAGTTAAAACGTTTTCTAATCTCTTCTCTTTTTTAAGCGTTTCGATAATATTCTTCCATAACTCTGAATGTCTAGTTAGGAAACTAAAGTTTCCAATGACATAAAAGCCCTTCTTTGCTCTTGAAAGAGCAACACAGATTCTATTGGAAATCTTTAAAAATCCTATTTTACCTTCACGATTGCTCCTGACCAACGAAAGCAAGATAATATCGTTCTCTTCTCCTTGATAATTATCTACAACTGTCACCTTCACCCCATCGAAATCTGACTTTGGCATCATCTTTCTCAAGCAAAAGAGCTGGCCAGAGTAGGTTGTAAGGACAGTTATCTGATTCGGTGAGTAGCCCTGTCTCAGCAGATACTTACACAATGCAGCTACATATCTGGCTTCATGCTCGTTGAGACGGCTTTTCTGATCGGCGTCATCTAATTCTTCTTGATTATGGTCAATAAAGAAAATGTCAGATCCAACTCCTCTGATGTGTTCATACTCCGAAACGGATTCGTGATCGCGTAGATTAGGATAGATATGTCGTAAAAGCATCGATATTTCTGGTCGCATTCGATGTTGCTCCTCCAAGCAATCACACTGGATTCCGTTGTTCACCATCCTCTCAAACAAAGAGATATCAAGCTTGTAATCCTTTGCAAGAGTATAAGTTGTTGGATTTGGGCGAAGTTGTTCGTGATCTCCAATCAAAATCAGGTGTTGACAGTGTTCGCTGAGGGTCGTGATGATGTGGCTCTCTAAAACCTCTGCAGCCTCCTCTACGATAATTATTCTTGGCCCTATTTTCTGAAGAACTGACTGATATCTTGCCGCACAGGTAGTGGTCATGCCAATGATATGAGCATGTTGTAGAACGAACTCGTCTTCCCTCATCTTGGTTTCCTTGTACACTCTCATAACCTCTTCACACAAGTTTGCTTGCCTGACAAAGTCTTCCTCCAATGCATTGAGATAAAGTTGTCTCCAATGTATGTACAGACGCCACCTATCCTTGTAATCTAGTTCCCAAACATTGACAACATTATCAACTTGCTCCTGTCCCATTACACTTGTTGCGTGTATCTGTCTTTTTAAGTCCTCATTTCGTCTTTTTCGTTCTGCTTTTGATATTTGCCAAACACCATTTTGATTTTCTTTTACATCTGTCTCTACAGTTGGATTTGCATCTTCGCCGCTTCTAAACTGTGTCTTTGGTCGTGCGGAATCAGTTCTGACACTTTCTTGGGTTATTTCCTTTCTCGAGTCTAAGAAAAAGTCATTATCGTCCCTCATCAGACGATCTGCTTCTAAAGCGTCTGCCACGTCGACTACATTCACGTAAGCATCCTCTGAAACACGATCAGCAATGTCTTCGGCATCTTTCCCTACAATAGTTGCATAATCGTCCGAGTAATTCATATTCCGAAGCAATGCAAGATTTTCATCGTTTATTGGCAGCAAATATCCACAGCCAAGCCATTCTTCAATAATCCAAGATTTCATTCCATGCTGTGCAACCTTTGCAACCATATATATATCGTTCCAAAGCATTTCTTCAAAACCAAAATTTAGAGAGTCATACAGGTGTTCCATATAGGAATAAAGTTCTGCTTCAGTAAGAAGTCTCTGTTGGGCTTGTTTTAGAAAATTAGCCTTGTCTGCCAATTTCATCAAACACAAATTTAGGAAGTCTCTTGCTCCGAAAAGGGTGTCTGTTATGTCTCTTGGAACAAGTCCGTTCCTTCTGAATATTTCTCGAAATTTATCAAGATGGTGCTCCTCTAAAGCTTTGCTCGAACTACGACTTCCGACGCGGACAATATCTCCCGTGAAAAATTTTAAAATACCTTCCAAAAACTGGTCAAGGGCATGATTTGTATAACACACAATCAGCATCGGGGATCTGCTAGTGCCAAATAGAGCATTGGAATTCTCATCCCAAACATGTCTGTTATGGAGGAGAACTCGAACAATCTGGAGACCAATATAAGTTTTTCCAGTGCCAGGTGGACCTTGTGTAATGGAAAATTGGCGTGTAAGAGCTGTCTGAATAGCTTTATATTGTGATTGGTCAAGACCCATATCGTCTGCCGACGGCCATTCTGAAAGAGACAGTACGTGTACGTTTCGAGGTGCTTTGCTATCTAATGCTTCCTGTCCATTGGTTTGGTACTTTGAAATGATCATCGTACGATCAAGCAAAGGCTGAAGGTCATAAACTGGGGAGTCTATACTGGAAAGGTAAATTGGTGAGTCAACATCTTTCTCGCAGTTCACCAAGTGCTTTTGGAAAGGTAGCCTATAGATATTTTGCAAACCAAATAGAACGTGTTTGTATGCTTCAAAGAATGCTATGGACTCAACCATCACAAATGTTTCGTGTGACTTTTCCATGACGTCTTTAAAATCTGTCTGAAAAGATACAGACATGACTCCGCGTCTTAGATCCCGTGGATCTCTATCAGCTACAGTTGCAAACAACATCGTCTCAAAGTCGTTTGAAGATAAACAAAGGAAGGATCCATATAACAGTCTCTTGCTGTGAGCCCATTCCACATGCCTTAGATGCGAAACGTTGAATTGAAGCTGATGATATATGCCATCTCTTCCTGGTGCTAGCTGCTGTACTTTCACATCATAATACAGACGCAAATCCTGAAGCTCCTTCTTCTTCATATGAATGTTTTGTTTGTACTCGCGTATACCTTCTCTCAAAGGGCAGATGAAGTCTTCACGCAACAACCTGTATTGAACATCAAGATAATGCTCAAGATCGTTGTACCACCCGGTTTCTTTATTCATGCGAAAAAATGGTGGTTTGTCCGCTTTAATTTCCTCAAGTTGTGGATACATTTCAATCTCTCTAAAGTTATCAGGCGGTTGTTCATTGTCATGCAAAAACGCACGAGGAACTCTATGAGTCACTGATGTCATTCTTTTGCTGACCTGACTTTCTTTCATTGACTGTATTTCTACAATCCCTTCTTTGACTTCCTGTAACACCGTTTCATGGTTGACAGTAACAGGAAGATTATCTGCTATTCTTTGCAGAATGTCTAATAGACCAAATATCAGATACATCGACGTTGGCGTTAGAGAAAAGAAAATGAGTGCTAGTTTGATGATTCTGTTCAGTACTGGCAAATGTTGGGACCAATCTAAGGACTCCACTGCAAGATATGTGGACAATAATGGCACTATAGCTGACTCAAAAAAGGATGTATCTTTTAGAATAATTATCAAATTGAGACCAGAATGCTGCGCGAAACGTGAAGAAAGAGCTTTTTCTAGCAAACCTATAACATTTATGAGAAGTTTTTCATCTTTGCAGCTGAGTTTTATTATCTTTTTCAGCAGTGTCTTTTCCTTAGATAACACTCTACACATTTGACTCGTGTCTTCTTCGAAAAGCGATCTGACCTTTGCGTTTATTTTAGTCAAGATATTTTCATCGACATCCTCGGAGTCAACCTTTGTGGTTGCTTTACGGTCTTCTGCTGTCCTTTTAGGAGTTTTTCCTCTATTTTTGGATGGTCTGGCAGCTGCCTTAGAAGCTTCATAGCAATGGTTACTGGTACGATCTCCTGTCGCAGCAGTTTGGTGACGATCACCGTGGTGAATCAATGTTTCATTCCTTTCACTTTCTTCACGCTTTTTGTCTACCGCAAAGTCGTTCGTCATAACTCTGTCAAACATTTGCCCAGAACGGTGTCCTCTTCCACCTCCCCTCCTTCTTCTGATGAGCCCATTATCTTTCTTTCTTTCTTGTGCTGTCCAATTTGCTTCGGAGTTTGATTTCATCATGAACGACATATCGTCATCTTCTGACGGGGCTTTCCTACTACTAATGTAATCCATATCGTCTTTTGAACTGCGTGTCTTTTCACTGACAGATGCTTTCAAGTTTTCTGAAAAACGATTTCCTTTCCTTCGCCCATCTTCTCTGGTTTGTCTGTCGCTCTGATGTACGCGCTGATATTCTTTGACTCGTGTAGAATTATCGGTGCGTAATCGAAATGATTCTTTTTTGTCATGTAATAGTTCACGAGAACGTCTTTCATTGATCTTTCCATAACTTGGCACACTTATTTGATCGAATGAAAATGCTGATTCTGGCCATTGTATGTGACTAACATTTCCTGGTACGCTGACGTTGGCCCTTGCACGCGCGCTATGATCTGAAGTTTTAGTTCTTCCTGTTTGACCATAACTCATTCCTATCAGGTTGTGAGCAGAGTCTGATCTTGGTCTAATACCTAATGCTCTATTAATTTGTCTTCCTTGTATAGCTGTAGAAGAACCACTCCTTCTTGTATCCTTTTTATGCCATTCAGGTCGCATGGTTGTTGCTTTCTGGTTACATAGAAAGCTTTCTTCTTCAATAGCTTCTTGGTGGGGTCTGAAAAAGACATTTTTGGTAAGCATTTAAGAACTTTTTGCGTGGTTCTACAAAAAACACACCTGTTTCATACTCTGTGTTGAGACAATAATGTCCAGAAAGTCTCTAAAATTGAAAGCAGAAAATGATAGATAAGCTATTTTAATGCGTATCTTAATCACAAATAAAAGAGTCTATTTTAAATTTATTCTCACTTTCCAAATATTCGGAGTCAACTCAGTTGGATACGAAACGTTAACAAATATAATTTAGTTGTCCACATCATGATTGAAAGGTGTGATCATTACACTTACGCAGTCAATGACTCTGCTGAACGTCCACTATTGTTAGCCTCGTCTTCTGCGTTATCCATCTCCTTTGATTCTGAGATTAAAAAAAACATATGAGTAACTTTTTTATTCTTGGAACTACTCTGTCGCACTTGCTCCACCACCGTCTCATCCTAAACTAAATGTAAAAACAAGATATACATATTACTTTGACTTACATAATAAAAATGAAAATATTAATCTGCAAATTAAATATATAATTCTCCTTACTGGTTTAGTAAATTTACATAAACATGTTTTAGAGAAAAGAGCTAGATGTAAAAATGCCACCCACTGGATTCTATAAAGATGTACACAATATCTTCCCTTGCCATCGACAATATTCTACCAGTTAATATTTAAAAGCTTTTCAAAAATATATATATATATATATATATATATATATATATATATATATATATATATATATATATATATATATATATATATATATATATATTCAGACAAACAGATATGGATAGACTGACTCAATCTTAAAGAGCACATGAAACAAAAACATCTAGCCGTGAGTGAACTAGTGTTAGTCAAATCTAATATTTAACCAACACTGAAAAATAATATGTCATGATCGGACATTATCAAAAAAACAAATCATATATTCTGAAGTCAAATCAATAACGTTCTGATCTGTTCTTTAATATAGCCATTGTGTTAATGACCATCCCATTATATACAAACACTTTCTGAAGTCTTCTGTCTTTCTATAATTCTTTTATCTATGACAATAATTCGATTTTTTTTCTTCTAATTTTCTTAACGATATTTTTGACTGTAGGTACCAGCTCATGGTTACTCCTTTATAATTTATTCAACTATGATTGCATCAAATAAATCCTATTCAAGGCATCTCTTTATTTAAGACGACCCTTCTTGCGAAACAAAGAGTTGACAGAATACCATTGTGTAATAAATGTTTTTTTTTTGTAAATATATAATGCTGACATTAAATTTTTCAGGCATTGCACTACCCTACGTTATGCTTACTTGTATGTAATATTTTAACACATTCAGCTGACATGATATGCATTGTTACTTAGCTGTGTGTAATATTTTAATACATGCAAAGGATATGACATGCATGGTTACTAATTTTCATGTGGTATTTTAGGCCGAGTTTATACCAGATATTATACTAGAAATTAGACGCATCTGCCTGATTTGCTAGCGCGGCAGAAGAAAATAAAGAGCCTTCAATTAAATTGTGCATTTAAATAGTTACATTTCAACAATTTAAATATATAATATTATATTTTTATTGTTCAAGATAATTCGATCATGCCACATGGAGTGCACAAATCTAAACGGCCTAGTGGCTGCCAGCAGCGAAAAGCTAAAAAGAAAAGGTGTGACTCACTAAAATCACTGCCAGGATCCATGCTGCGATATGTTAAAAAACCAGATGATGACCAAGGTTCATCAAAAGACTTTCTTCAGTCTACAATCGATACTGATTCCTCCGATGCTAGCAGTATGCATTCTATAGAAGAGCAAGTAGTGTAGAAAATTGAAGAGATTGACGACGAAATACAAAAAAATAGACGTGTGTTATTTGGAAGCGGCATAGAATGATGATAATGTTGATTCAAACGAAGATACTGCAAATGTGATGCTGAGTCAGGTTAATGAGAAAAATTGGAATATTTTATCAGATGCTTCTTTCTGGAATGTATCAGTTCCAGATAACTTTCGGGTTAAAATTATCAAAATAGGGAGACCCTCGTTTCAGAACAAGGACGGACCCTTTTGTTTTGTGACAAGGCAAGATGAAAAAGCTAAAGGAGATGTGCGCAAGCTAACCAAACAATGGTTCCACAAGATGATGCCAAATGGCGAGAAAATACTGCGGTCATGTATGGTTTATTCACCCGTTAGTGAGAAATTATACTGTTTTTGTTGCAGACTGTTTGCTGCTAATGTTACAGAAACAACATCCAAATTTATTACTGGGATTGATAAGTGGTGGAAACTGAGTCCGAAATTACATAATCATGAGACATCGGAAGAACATCTAGGTTGCATTGAAAAATGGAAAACTTTGGCAGCAGGACTTAGGCGACACAAAATTGATGCTGAAAGTATTGCTATTATGGACAGGGAGAAGAAAAAGTGGAGGGATATCTTGCACAGATTGCTGGATATCACATTGTTTCTTGCTAAGCAAAATCTGGCATTTGGTTGCCACAACGAAGATGAAGCTTCATTGAATAGAGGAAACTTTCTTTAGATGGTTGAGATGCTTTCTAAATATGACCCAGTACTGAGACAACACCTAATGTGACTAACGAGGAGTACATGTACAGTAAAAGCATCCGTATCTTACCTTTCACCAGAAACGCAAAATGAATCTATAAATGTCCTGGCAAATCATGTGAAGGAGATTCTTGTCAAGGATATAAAAACTGCGAGGTATTTTGGAATTAAGTTCGACAGCACACCTGACATATCACACACTGACAAGATCTCTGAGGTGATCAGATATGTGAAAATCCACAATGGGAAAGTAAAAGCGAAAGAAGTGTTCCTTGGATTTTTCCCTTTAAGTGGGAAAAACGCTGATGACCTCAGTTCTGACATTCTTACAAATCTAAAACGCGACGAACTTGACATAATGATATGCAGAGCTCAAGGCTACGATAATTCTGCAACAATGTCTGGAATCCATGGAGGTGTTCAGGCCATTGTGAAAAGAAAGAATAAGAAAGCGATTTTTAATGGGTGCGTGGACCATTCACTGAACTTGTGTGGCCAACACTCTTTTGCCGAAAATGCTTCATGTGTTACATTTTTTCGTACTCTTGAGAGAATATTTTCATTCTTTGCTGCTTCCACTCATCGATGGGATGTTTTGATTGAACACACTGGGAAGTCGGTGGAAAGGTTATCAACAACACGTTGGAGTGCTCATTATGCTGCTGTTAAGCCAGAGAAAGATACGTTTGATGAATGTATGGCGGCGATTGAAGCTCTATGTGATCCAAGTGAAATTTTTGAAAACAAGGAGTACAGCATAAGATCATTTACATGCTATCGGTGATTTCGCGTTTATCTGCTACCTTTACCTCTGGGCTGATCTACTTGAGAAAGTCAATCTTACCCAGCAGTACTTGCAGACTAATGGCTTAACTCTTGACAAAGTTGACTAAGTTAGAAGCCTTAAGATTGATTTTGCACGAAAAACGCAGTCAATTAGTTGAGCATGATATTGAACAGGCACTTTCAAAATAAGACCAATATGGAATTTCGGTAGAAAAAAGATTAAGGTTCAAGAAGAGAATGGCGGGGTAACAACTGAGAGACGCTGGACTCTCTCTCTCTCTCTCTCTCTCTCTCTCTCTCTCTCTCTCTCTCTCTCTCTCTCTCTCTCTCTCTCTCTCTCTCTCTCTCTCTCTCTCTCTCTCTCTCTCTGCGAGAAGAAAACAGTAGGGAGATGCTGGAATGTATTGATCGTTTTCATTCTGAACTCCAGATGAGATCAAAAGCGATCAAGGAAGTAGCAGATATGTTTGCGGCTGTTCAACCCATAAGAGTCTACTATCGGCAATTCAAGAAGAATTACTGGTGTCCGTTCCCAAATTAACCTCTTTTTATGACGAGTTATCTGAAGATGAGCTTCTAAAAGAAATACCAAGGTTTAGAAGGCACCTGAAAGCAATTGATATTGATCACCACAAAGCCATGGACTAGTCATTGTTTGATGTTTTGCAATTTATAGCTGAATGGACCTTCCTTGAATCTCTCCTAATACTGACTCTAAGTCTTCAATTATTTCTCACGATCTGTGTGTGTCTATGGCTTCATGTGAGCGGAGCTTTTCAAAACTAAAGCTGATAAAGAACTATTTACGATCCACCATGGGACAGTCAAGACTTTCTGATCTGGCTCTATTATAAATTGAAAGTGAGACAGTGAAGGACATAGACTTTGATGAAGTGATTGACAGGTTTGCAGCTCTGAGGACCAGGAAAGGAGAATTTTAAAGAATGTATTATCTATAACTTAACGTTGTTACAGTTCTTTAATACTTGTGCACGCTGACCTTCAGTTAACTTGCTTTTTGTTCTTGTCATTTTGCTACTGTTGACTTATTACATGCTGAATAAAAAAGAAAAAATCTGTGGTCGAAATCTGGGAGGGTGACACCGTGAGTTTACCGCACTGGGTGACACCAACCCTAGCGACGCTACTGGGGACAAGTAAACTAGAGAAATATAACACACCACTGCAAAATCCAAATCCTGTTAAAACTTTTAGTGCTTTCTCTGATCAACAATTATTTAAAGGCATATCGATAACAAATTAAATTTCAGCGGACAAGATGTTTCTGTATTCAATCTATTAGACAATCTTTTGTAAACGTATGACAGAAAATCAATCAAAAGCCCGACATACTTACGGAGGATTAGATAGTAATAATATGTACCGAAATTAATAGTATTTGCTTAAAATCAACGTGTTGGGGATTTAATTTGCGTATTTGAAAGTTTTCGAATATTTATCTTTATAATGTTACAGGTAATTGGTATCAATGGTCCCCGGATGTTGACGTGCCAAGGTTGACATGCGCACTGAGTTGGACAGAAGAGTTTCGATACAAAAAGAGTAAACTAGTTTTCGAAAAGACCTATACCTATTAAGGGCCCCCTCCTGGCTGAGTGGTCTAAGGCTCTCGCCTTTGCATATCACTAACATAACTAAACTGTCCACCTGGGTTCGAGTCTCTGTTTGCCCAATATGTGAGAATGCTTGTCAGTAGCTTCCTGTGGATATGTTACCGCAATGCGTGTCCTATCATGTGCTGAAATAACGGCGTTAAACCCACAAAACAAAATCAAAGATTACATATGAATGTACTCATCATTGATACTTAAAAGATAAGAGTACTCTACTGACTTGGTTAATATTAACCCTAACTCTACTGACTTGGTTAATATTAACCCTAACTCTATTGACTTGGTTAATATTAACCCTAACCCTAACTCTACTGACTTGGTTAATATTAACCCTAACCCTAACTCTACTGACTTGGTTAATATTAACCCTAACCCTAACTCTACTGACTTGGTTAATATTAAGCCTAACCCTAACTCCACTGACTTGGTTAATATTAACCCTAACCCTAACTCCACTGACTTGGTTAATATTAACCCTAACCCTAACTCTACTTACTTGGTTAATATTAACCCTAACCCTAACTCCACTGACTTGGTTAATATTAACCCTAACCCTAACTCTACTGACTTGGTTAATATTAACCCTAACCCTAACTCTACTTACTTGGTTAATATTAACCCTAACTCTACTGACTTGGTTAATATTAACCCTAACCCTAACTCTACTGACTTGGTTAATATTAACCCTAACCCTAACTCTACTGCTTTGGTTAATATTAACCCTAACCCTAACTCTACTTACTTGGTTAATATTAAGCATTACTTTTTATGCATACATCTCCAAGTCAAGACACTGAAAACACGTGTGCAACTCTTTCTGGACAGATTACCGATGATGAGCCCATAGCAACAGGGTATACGCCAATTTAAATATGAATTTTGAACTAAAGGAAAACTACAAGTGATGAAATTGCATCCGAACGGAAGATATATGCCAGAATACCTTCGTATAACGAGTTGACCGTCAGATCTAAACACTCAATTTATGTGCTTAGAACGAGCAATACTAACAAACAGAAAAATAAAGAAAGAAACGACACGGATCTCTTGAACAGTAAACCTAGAAAACAAAGCGGTATTAACGCTTGCTCTAGTTCATAAAACAACTATTTCAATCTACCATTTCAGTAAATATATTTATATGCTCATCTTTTTTCTCCGTTAACTTTACATTGTCAGAATCGTGCAATATTCACCGATATTGAACACCTTCATACTTTATCCCACTTGCAAAGGAACTATTTTGTAACGTAAACAATTTTTTATGAATGAACTAAAGCAGATATTTCATGAACTACCACCTACCAGCAAATATTTCATAGACTGACACATATAAACTGCTTTGGTACATTCCGCGTTTACTTCTTTGATACAATGTTTCAGATTTAGCTAGATATGGACGATATAGAGGTTCCTCACAATAAAACACAAGTTATAAACATAATCTGTCTTCTTTAGCTGTTAATAAAAATGGGCCAAAAATATACTTACAATTTACATCCTGAATTTCTTCAAAAATATACTTTTGTAGGTCTGTAAATCTGAATTTGATGACCCATGTCATGGGTTCTCAAGGTTGATTAAACATTTTGAAATTGTACTGTAATTTCGAGTATATTCCAAGTGTAGTTACATCCTCCTTGAAAATGAAATAAACACTAAATTCCTCAGCATCTTTTCGATAATTGCAATGGAAAGGCTTCATAATTTTCCCACATTGTTATGTGAATCATTCAATGACAGAAAAGAAACACGTATGCCGATGTGAACACAATTCAAAACATTGAATTGGCAGACGCTGCTGGAAACCGATGCAAGTCACTTCATGTAGATATATCAATACATTAATCAAAAGACTGCGTTGAATCCACAAAAATAACAATATGTATTCATTCCACATCATTAAAAATATTACTTCAAATTTCAATTTTTAAGTACAGCAAGCGCCATTTTCTTTCGAAACTTACGTCTAGCACGCGACCAACTTCATATTTATCTGGCGGGGTTATGCGCTCATTAATAATGTTGTGTAATTATCCATCAACGCTTATGTATTTAGTTCGGAAAACGGCATACATTTAGTCACTTTATTTCTTTCAGTGTTTTTTTTTTTGTTTATATATTTAAGCCTTAGGAAGAATAAGAAATGAGCATATAATAAAAAGGTTACTGTATTTGTATGGAAACATATGAACTCATTTTGTCGGAAGGATATACTGCACTCCCAAGGTCGTGCAGTATATCCATCCGAAAAACTCGTTCATATTTTCCCATACAAATGCAGTAACCTATATATATATATATATATATATATATATATATATATATATATATATATAGCATTCGCCACACCCAAATCGCAATCATTAAATGGTAAGTGTCTTTGCCTAGTGGTATTGCTCTTTTTCGCTGGTTTCGACATCCTGTCTCCGAAAGCAGCCGTTTGACCACCAAGATACATATTACCAAAGCAAATATTTACAGTGCCCTTTTAAGGCATTGGCACACGAAGCACGTGCCGAGGGCTCCGAGCAGCAGTGGGCGGGGAGAGCTGTGGCGGCCCAAAAAGAAAATTTCGGTCCCAGTTGTGTTAGCAGTTTAGTACTATATTCATAAATTTAAGATGATGATACACATGCGCATGGAAATGTAATGCAGTACTCTGTATCTGAGAATGAGAGATTGAGACGCAATTCTGGATACTTTTAAGGTTAGAGTTTGTGCCTATGACCTCAAACTTCTTAAAATGGCTCTGAGTATTTAAGGCTACATTGTGTTGGAATATAACACATCCAAATTAAATAAAGAACTTAAGTTACAACATTAGTATTGTAAGCAGACATATTGTTTTCGCGGTTTTAAATAACTATCGACAGATATATCTATACAAGTCCAAAAGTGTAGCTTTGTATACGTACCCTCTTCTGTCGTTAGATCCAAATAATAGATATGTCGTACACAGGCCTTGCCGTATGGCAAAGCGATCAAAACAACCGCCTTGGGCCCCGCGCTTTCAGTATTGGTAGGGAATCAACTCCGCAATGCAAATCTTTTGCTTGGGGACCTGCTCATCGTTTGCTGCCTTGGGTCCCGCACATCCTAGCGCCATTTCGGAACATACAGCTCACTGATAATATATTTTCTCTGCTCTTGTTATAAGACCCAGTTGGTTTTTATTGATTAGCTGATCTCAAGAATTGGTATGGCTGCTGTCTCTGTCATTGGCTGGGATAATATTGCGTATTACATTTCCAGGAAACTCCGAACTTCAGATTTCAAAAAGTATATTACGAATCGTACAAGTGATGTCATGTCCTTGACCCCACTGAAGTCAATGAAAATGTAGTACTGGATAGCAGAGAGAGAGAGAGAGTTTTGATAATCCTTATTTTAATAGCTATGTGTCGAGTTGGCTTAAACGCTATTAATTTCAAACATTAACATAAAATATACATCATATCACGCGTTACAGATACATATGATTCTGGAAACATGAAGCTATTTTTATGTCGATTACTTTTCTACAGGGGTGATGAATAAGCTGCATTATGCAATGACGCTATGCACACTCCTATACACGTAATAGGAAATCCGATTACTCTTAATATCTTAAGGTTCGTCATACCACTGATGGATAAACCCAGTTATGCGGCCATATCACTTGAAACAGTTGAAATCATGCATTTTAATGATTTTAAACCACTGGCAGTACCTAGCTTATAGTATCGTAATATCTAATAAGTAAAAACAGCATATTTATTTAATAAACTGTCACTATATTCAAAATTTTATATTTGATTTGTTTTAAGACTCTTCAAACTTCTTTTCGCCTATTTATACAACCCACAATAACGTCCATGAAAACACGTGCTCAAGTGTCTGCACACCACAATGGTCATCTAAATAAGACAATATTAACCAAATTGAGTAGTGGTCACTTATACGTGATTGGTGAATACCTTCAGCTTCACAACAACATAGGCCTATTTAAGGAGTGCAGGCAAAACGAAAAATGCAGTATGTCATTGACCCCAGTTTGATTCCCAGTAGAGAGAAAAAATACATAACCTGATTATATATTAGTTCACGAACCCCAATTTGATACCCAGTAGTGACAAATAACTAAGAATTTAAAAAAAAAAACAACATAGAGAACTTTCATGATTAAACATTGTTTAGACAAAGAGAATCTAGCTGTTGAGCGATGAAATGATACTGTACCAAGAATTCCTACTTTCGTTACATCTTGTCGAAAATGAAACTGTTTTAGGAATTCCTACTTTTGTTACATCTTGTATAAAATGAAACTGTACTCGGAATTCCTACTTTCGTTACATCTTGTCGAGCGATGAAGGGCAAGCTCTGTAGGTGATAAATTAAGTAAGAAGGAGTTATCTCTCTTGTACTGCATACGAAATGCTATTGAGCTCAGCCTAGTTTTGCATTTTGCGGTAAACGAATCCTTCAAACTACCATTTTCATTTTAAATGTGCATATTTGTTGCATCTCAAAGAATCATGAGAACCTAAATGAGTTATTTCGAATTATCCCCCTTTTATTCTGATTCCAACTATCAGCAAAACAAGAAAATGTAAAGATAAAACTGGCAAAATTGTAATTAAATTCCTCCCTCTTCTTTACAAGTCACTGTTTAAAAATGTACATATTAGCAGTACAAAATCTTAACGGCATGACAATATCCTACATTTGTTCAGGTCCTGGATGCACTGTGCCGTTGGTTTCGTCACGTCTGTTAATTGATAATTCTTTTTTTTTTTTTTTTGTTTCCTCCACATCATCATCAGAGTCTGTATTAACAAAGTTTGCAGAGCACGTGTCATAAAATCCTTCACTGTAAATGCAGTCACATTATGAACGTATTTTAATACTTTTTACAAAGCATAAAGACAAACTTAAAAAATTCATTGAAATATTGTAATAATGTTTTCTATCCATGTTAATACAGATTCGCTGATGTTAGAATTATGGATCTTGAATTAGAATTCAGTGCTCGTTCTGATCTACTCTGGTTTGAATTTGATTTTATTTTTATTTTATATATGTATTCATTCCATACACATCAGTAATTTGCATGTGTCTTCGCGTTAAGAAGCATTCTAGTCGACACGTAATTGTTGGATTTTGTTTGATGTTATTTACAGAAATAATGATCATAAGACAAATTATTTTGTAGCCATTTCTTTATTAGATCATATGTCTGGGTCCTAATGGAGAATAGTTCCTGAACTATAAACGACTGGATCGGTAACATTATGTGGCATAGTAAAGCACCTTTGTTGCCTGCAGTACATGAATCATCGCGTAAGCTGTTCTCAATTATAACTTAGACTTTTACACATAATTTCTCACAGCTGCAGACGATGTTACTTGCTGAATAATTTAAGTAAAATGCATGGAATTTAGAGACATTACGAGATCATACGAGATCATTTTTCAAGTACTGCCAAACTGACCTAGGGGACAGGTGACAGTTTTTATGTACAAATTTAACGCCGCAATCAGTGACCTACTACAAAAAAAAACTCATAAAAGTTCAAATACACAAGTGAGGTCAAGAAGATACACATTTTGAGATACCTATATTAAACCAAAACATAAAAATATTATCCACTTGACTAGAAAAGTCAGTGGCAGTTCATAGCAAAGGAAGTTTATGCATCCCAACCCCAAATTTACACCTGCAATTTTCATGCTCGAAGGTCATTTTTGACACCATGTGATGCTCACAGTGGAAACACAAGCCCTTTTCCTAGATCACAATTCTGCACAACAGTGTGTACTAAACAGGCTGATGCAGTTGAAAATAGTTGTCATCCAAGCCGTTTTTTTTATAGTCCACTTTTCTCAAACCCATGTTTTTACTGCTATGAGAGTGTAGCTCTTCTTCCTAGCCAACTATTGGTATTTCACTATCAAAATAATGCAGAGTAACTATGGAAGGTGTACATGCTTGACATCAATTTCAAGAACAGCACAAACCCAAAACGCCTAGTTCAGAAATATACTCATATCTTTAATTAGTAAACAATAATAGATGAAAAAGTCACACTATAACCTTAAGTTAAGAAATTTTCCAGGTGCCAATTCACGAAACTGTACCCTGCCACCTATTAACTATATCCTTTGATTTCGAGACAGTAAAAAAAGACGGATCAATCACTTAATAAATGGAACATTGTTGGGCCTTATGTAACAAGTATCGTAGTTACGCTGTACAACCACTACTTTACGCTATGGGGAGTGGGAAGCGGGATAATGAGGTCATTATCCCACTTCCCGCTCCCCAAACTTTCTCACATACCCACATTGGCAGAACCCGAGATTAGAACCCACGCGGACAGAGGTGAAATAGCAGTGATCGATAAATGCGAAAGCCATAGACAACTCGGTTACTTCGGGATATATCATAAAAAATGGGACGAAATATTTGAATTATTCCCACAAATAGAAGAAATATATAGAGAAAATGTTATAATTTGTAGTGATAATAACTCAACTTTTTTCTCGAATTTGCCTTTTTTTTAGATTTATATTACTTTTACTTATAATTAGTCTGTAAAACGTCATAACGTTTGATGCATTAGGAATATTCCTTATATCAATGAACGTAGGCTGGGCTTGAAGCAAATTGGGTAAAGGTCAGTTGTAAGAATTGTATAACTTTGTCAATATGACGATGTGTGAGCTGAGGGGTGATTCTCCATTCGTTATTTCGTTTTAGTTATAATTATCAATGAGGTGACGACCACGGTGTTATTGCCCGGATCGAGTAATGAATGTAATAATAAATTCCTGAGCAGAGATATATAACAGAACAACACGAGCCCTCATGTAAAATATATAACAATTTGATCAATTACATAAACAAACTGAAATTGAATATGACATTTGAATAAATCATTCTTTCTTAGATATTGCAAAATGTATGCGAAATTCAAATTAAATTAGCCTTCCTGTTATACCGATAAAACAAATTTCCTCATTTAATCGAGTGATTGATCGAAATTTCCGGCATGTCAGCCTGTTTCCGGTCTTTACCTAAAATTATTTGATGATAGGTAGTCGTTGCAGTATTCTCTCTCTCTCTCTCTCTCTCTCTCTCTCTCTCTCTCTCTCTCTCTCTCTCTCTCTCTCTCTCTCTCTCTCTCTCTCTCTCTCTCTCTCTCTCTCTCTCTCTCTCTCTCTCTCTCTCTCTCTCGCCTCTTTGGGTCATTAACGATATTGGTTACAGGCGTAGAATGATCTTTATGCTACTGTGAAAGTGCTGAGCTATCTTCCTCTTCAAATAAAAATATAACGAGCAACCTAAATACGTGTCAGGTGTTTTCTTCTCCTGGGACCCCACCAAAAAAATTCTACTCTTAGTTTGTCAGATATTGTCTATTGTAATTCGACTTAACTAAACTACTTTTCGAATAATTAATGTCCTTTCCCGTCACTATTTTCATTTCTACTGGAACACGACATAATTAGACCTCTTCGATAACCATTACACCCCGTTTTGGGTCATAAATTGTTCGACAGGCATTCATAATGTTAACACCATCGATTCTCGTTTAAAAAGAATTCACAACTTAATTACACAAATGAGTTAATAGAATTCACTCCTTGTTCTATGTTACCTTATTAATCCGTTGATATAGACATTGTAAAATGAGTTTTTAGCATACACGATACCGATTCTTCAAGAAAGATACTTTAATTCACACAATTCCTATTAGAGATTTGCATTAAATTCCTACAATACACGATCTATGTTACATGCATATTACTAAATCTGAACTGGGGCCCTGAGTGGCCGAGTGGTCTAAAGCGCTGTTCGCTACGGATCACTGCCATCTCACCTCCGTCTGCGTGGGTTCGAATCTAGGATTTGGCGAATGTGGATATGTGAGAAAGCTTGCCAGTAGCTTCTCGTGGGTCGGTGGTTCTTTCCGGTGATTTCCAGGTATCTTCCTGCACCATTAATACTGGCCGCCATGAATAGCCTATCGTGTGCTGGAAAATATCGTTAAGCCCAACAACAACAACAGCTAAATCTGAACTCATATTCGTATATTACACGAATTATATATTGTTTGAGGCAAAAGCATGCAAATCATTAGCTCCTATCTCGTAAGAATTATGAATGAATTTAAAAGGAATAAATAATTTCAAACTTACATCAATGAACATATTGTATGTAATTGATATTAACCTTGTGTTTTATTGAGACGTATTTTTGCTATTCTGCTGAATCTCTCGCTTTTGTATCCTCAATTTTCTGACACAGATCCTCTGGACAATATAACGTGCAAATTAGTTATTTAATGGAGCTAAATAAACACTGGCTTGACTCAGAAATTTAGACTGACTAAGTTCGCCAGGGGAATTATTTAAAGCAACCTTGATTCGTCTGGGAACACATATGCATCCTCGTTTAGCTTAGCCGATCAGGATTTCTTTTTCTAACTATCAAAAAATATTAACACTCCCATTGAAGTCAGAATAGTCCTCTCTATATCGCCTTTATTAATAACTATTGGGGAATATATCATTCAATGATACCTCTTTCAAATGGCCCATTATTTCCAAAAATTTTCGCTCTGATTTGTCTCGACCGTCATTTTTCGCTATTGACCTTACCTTAACATTGATCTCTTCCGTCTGTCTGATCGTCATCTGAAGGACTCCTTAAATATTCGTCAAACGTTTTTACTACTGAGTTATTTCAAAGAGGCAGTCAGCGAAACACCTAATTATTGTAATCAGTATCAATTTTAAGTGGTATATTGATCTATTGAATATTGTAAAGATCAAATTTTGAAACTCTAAACTTTAAGATGAATCTTATCGAAATATGTTTATTTTCTTGTTTGCTGGCCCATATGATTTTGATTGCTAGACTGATTGTTGGGTGGCTGATTGGATTGTTGGCAAAATTGTTATTTCATTGGCGGCTTGATTGGCTTGTTAGTTGGTTTCTGGCTTGTAGATCTTGCCTTCTGGGGTATTACAAGTTTGGAGGTGGTGTCTTACTGTCTGCCTACTACGGCATTCTCTAGAATATTTGCGATATGCGTCTCGAATACGAATCTTCTGATTCCTGAATCCGTAAATTTTCTGTCAAATATAACACAAAGCCACGACTGTTAAGTGTAAGTTGTATTGTAACATAATGACATATTCTCGAACCAACTTTTAATAACTCACATAACACATATCCAAGTCTCTCTCTAATTAAATATCACATCTTTCGTTTAATCAGTTGTTCAGACAAATATGCATGCTGAAAACAAATATTTGTTTCTTTTAGACATATTGGTCTATGATTTATAACTGCATGCTAGCATTGTATCATCAGTTCTAAGTGCAATCCTTTCAAACTAAACATGCAATCACCTCGTTATGCAATTACCTACATATGCGATCACCTCGATATGCACACAATGACAACATCGTCAACACCAGTCTTTCAACCTATTTTGACTAGGTGCCAAACCAGCTGAATCGCTAAAGGTCAAGTGCCTCGTTTTAAAAAATACTGCCAACATATCTGATTTGGCTGCATGCGACCCTAGGGTTGGACACGTCTAGTCTAGACCCTAAACTTTCCCACTTGTGAACCAACCAGAACTGATTGAACTTTGTTAATTTTATTTTTCTTCTGTGTGGATATATGATGGAACAGAACTTTCCACTACTTTCATGACTTTAAAGTGAATTAAAAGCTGATTTGAAGGATAAGTTTGTTGGAGCGCAGACAAAAAAATCTTTGTAAAGTTGTATTGTTTTGGTTGGAGTAGTTATTGTGCGCACAAATTTATAGCCTTAATTAACAGGCACAGCACATTGTATCGCTAATGTTGTATATTATGCGTCTGAAGAAGCCTTTGCAGTAATAGAAGATAAGCAGGACATTGAAAGCCGATATGCTATATATGAAAGACTTTACGTCTCTTCTCGACATCCGATTAAACTATGCTCTTACAACCAGGTATTTTTTCGGCTTTACCTGATCCATAGTGTTCAATTTTATAACAGACTGGTCACCATTCATCACCTCTGTAAAAGATGTTTGTGCGGGTTAAAATTACATTTTATTAGAATGGATTAAATAAGATTAGATCCATTTATCTATCAAAGAAGCCAAGGAGAGACCGAGACCTAATTTATATCTCAAAATTAAATAACGTATGCTTTTGTATCAGGACAGCAAAGAATTTCATCGCGTGAAACTGGAAACGGTTTGGGCAATTCCGGTGCATTAGCCTGAGAGTCTGCTGTTCAGGTAAGATAGGATTCAGATCACTATTAATCTTCATGGACTGTGCCAACATTGTATTTAGCTTTTACGATCCCATTAATGTTCGGAGAAACTTGGTCGTCTTGACTCTAGCAGCAAGTGAATTACACCTGACTCAGGTTGTTGTAAGTAAACAAAACGAAACCTGATAGACCGTCAGATATTATCATTCTTGATAATAAAACGGTAATCAGTCTGGGTTTGTGTTAATTTTCAGTCATATATCATCATTGGTGGTAATGTAACGGTAATCAATCTGGGTTTGTGTTCATTTTTACAGTCAGATATCAGCATTGGTGATAATAAAACGGTAATCATTCTGGGGTTGTGTTCATTTGCACAATGTGAAATACATAAACTATGGCTTCATGACCGGATGTCAAATACTTTTGTAAACGACTCTAAATTCGAGTCTTTGTTTTATTTAATGAATTCATATAGTAAACTGAGAACCTTCATTGAAACTAAATCGACACACTTTATAGGAACTTGGAATAACTTCATGATGGTCGGCTCGGCAACGAGTTAGCATATAATTTCTGAAAAGATGGCCGAAATATGCTGCTCAACGTTAGCTCAAAAATGCATGGATTAAAAGAGCTCTTTATAAAATAAGTGAAGAACTCCTTAAATCTATAACGATAATTTATATTTGTCTGAATATTTTGATATTGTATCATTATTAAAATAACTTTACTTCTGCGTGGTACGCATCAATTTTGCATCTGATGCAACTGTGTCACCGATATGCATCTGCTGTGTGTATCTTCATATCACATATATGTATAGGTATATTACTTGTATGTATCTTCGTATTTCTTGAATATATCTTATCATTACATGAAACTTCATATTACGTATATTAATTATATGTATCTATATGCTACTGGTTGTAAGTTATTAAATTACCAACTTAACCAATAGATTTTATTGACTGGTACTGTCCATACTGACACATAATAGTACAATTAAAATGAAGACAGTGAAAACAAAACCGTTGTAACATGCTGTCTTGCACTTTTAGACAGAAACAAAGTCGAATTAGACATGGGAAAATCTGTGAAAGGAATTCTTCTTTACATTACTGGAATACAATCGATGCAAAATTCTTTTGAGATAATTTTTTAAAACGTTATTCTTTGATATTTCCTAGTAATTTTCAAAGTTTGTTGTAAATATTAAAAGATGATCTTCGTGTGTGATTTCAAAGTGTTATAAATGCATAAAATTATGTTTAATTGTTAGTTGCAAGTAAATATGACCCAATTATAGCTAATAAAGTACGCAATCTTGGCTTTTGAACAGCAACTTGTGAAACGGTCAAAAGCATGAAAATTATAGTTCAGTGTTTATAGCAGATGATGTACCTGATGATGCTACAAACTGTCCAATTTGGTTATTTTTAAGATATCGGCAATATTTAGTTGTAGTTAGTTGTAGGGGGAAGGGGTATGCAGGTTTTCCACTGAAGATATTTGTCGCATGAAAATCAGATTTTCTACTGCATATGTGTATCCCATGAAAATGTATGTTTTCTACCTACGATACGTATCGCATGAAAATGCGGGTTTTCTACTTACGCATAAAAATACATGTTTTCAAAGGAGATAAACAGACCTATACTTACATTGTACTGGTTAAAATTGTCAAGCAGACAATTTGTCGATATCAGGCTTGGCACCATTTTATGAAGAAAAACTATTTAAAAATAGGATTGGATCCGGATAAGGCTTGGATGAGATTTGACCAGTTACTTCAATGTACTCATGTAAGATTTCTACCATGAGCATAGTGATGGTTAAGTAAACTCCAGGAGTATGTTTTACATGCGGGGCCATTCAGATATGATCCATAATTACGGGGGTTCTGCGAAATTTACATGTCGCGGTAATATGAACTAATAGTACTTGTTTCAATTAGTTGGTAAGACAAAATTCAAGGTTTGCTGCTTTGATTGTACTTTATCTCGCAAGTTCCGAGTCAGTCAGTACCTTTACCTAAGAATTATGCTCTAGTTTATACTCATGATGAACATTACTCGACAGTCTTGCATTTATATCATCGTACTATATGTACTCAAGCATCTTACATTATTTTGTAATTTCAATGTAATATAAGTACTCAAGTATCTTACATTATTTTGTGGTTGAATTTTGTACTAAAGTGGGTACTCACAACTGATTTTTTCGCAAAATGTTGAAAAGAGCAGATTATTTGGGCTTAAGTTAAAAGGATATATCTTAAAATTTGTAAACATTCTGCCATTAAATTTTCGCCGAATAATACAGATAATTGAAGTGCTACGTTTAGTGAAGTTGGTAAGAACACGATTGTACCCTGCAGTCATCTTTGCTAACCAAGGTTCCGATAACCCTATCTACATATACAGAGTTATCTACATAACCCTATCTACATAAACAGGCTATCGAAGATGCCGTGCAGTAACCTTAAAACTTCAATAACATCCTGCCATGTGACCATGTCATCTTTATGCAAAAATGAAGTGTTTTGGTTTCGTCCATTTCTTCAGCTGCCGTCTGTATTTTCGCACCAATTCCTAGCTGAAGCAGAAATATGGGTTATGGGTACAAACTATTCTTCGCACAAACTTTCCATACATCTTGAAAGATAGAGAAACCCAGCTCCTGTAACGGCAATCATTTTATAAGGGTATCCAACATATAAGAACAACTAATGTCAGCCATACCACCATAGATTTATTTTCAACAATTCCGAAACCCCTCAACAGTTATGTGCATGCGCACTAGTTCACATTCCGAGAAAAAGACAGATGAAATTCCGATTGTTTTAAACCTTGGTATATGAAGGCTACACTATTCAATGAACAGGGTGTGTGACGGCAAATTTTGTGGATGTCTGTAATGTTCATGTGTCATTGTTACACATAGCAATATTAAATTAAATGTATGTGATTTGGCATGGAATTATATCCATGGGATATGAGCATGATATGTTCTTAATAAGGGTCCGTTTGATAATTGTATCAGACGAACTGGTCATAAGGAGGTGAGTTGGTTTCATTTATCAAAAATACATAGAGGTAAAAATTGTGGCTGAAACATCGTTTGTACTTACAGAAATTCGTATATTAAGTTAAAACTTTACCGAGATTGGTTTATTAACGGATGCAGGGAACAAAAATGCAGAACTTTCCAACTCTGGATGGTATTGTGTTATAATAGATGTTAGGTAAACCTAAATTACGTTAGGATAAGTTAAATATTTGTAGCATGTTTTCGTGATTAGTTTCGTGTTTGATACGGCAAAACAATGAAAATGTTTATTAGCTCCCTAGGTATAAAGAAATATTTCTCTTTAAAAAAAAGTTGAACGGGCAGGTATTTATAATTCTTTGAGAGACACGGAACAAAACGGTAAAGAGAGCTCCGTGAATGTCGGAAGCAAGCGAATCTCGAAAGCACAAGATACAGTGTCTTAATTTCATACCATTTCGCTTTGATACGATTTTGAATCTAATTATTTGAATTTATTTGCTTATATGCCATATGCATCGTGTATGCTAGGCGTTGATTATTATAATATTTGTAGCATGTTTATGAAAATTACTTGAAAGCTAGTAAATAATATAGTTAAGACAAGAAGTGAATTTGTTATTTCATTTATATAACCAAGATAACAATTATCTTAACCTCTGAATCAGTTATATTAGCCTTGGAGCAACAATGGGAACCTATTTATTGTCGGCCGGATGGTGAAGACCCGATATCTGCTCAAAACAGTGATTAATAGGTCACATGGCAGTGGCTTATTTATATAATAGGCGAGAGCACACTATATTAGTGATCAATTAGTGATGATAAATAGATCAGCTGCAGAAATACTTTACTTTTACTGTACAATGTTTTTTATCTGTCTGTAAAATGAGTTATGTCGTATACGTAGGTAAATACAACATCAGGTTGTGACCAGAAACCTTATTAGTAGTTAGTGCCTATTTTGAAGTACGATAAGGCGAGAGAGAGAGAGAGAGAGAGAGAGAGAGAGAGAGAGAGAGAGAGAGAGAGAGAGAGAGAGAGAGAGAGAGAGAAAGAGAGAGAGAGAGAAAGAGAGAGAGAGACTTTTCATTCAGAAGGTTAGAAAGAATATAATGTTTTTATGATTATTGTATTTATCAGGAAAAAAAAAACCTTCCACGTTAGAACGCCTTACAGAATCATTCCACACTGGTTATTAAGAATCTCTGGCGGATTAAAAATCCACGCCTAAATTAAGAGAGAAGACCAATGTGAAGAGAGTGTTGCTGTACAAACTGACTCTAACCGGCTATATACGTTGATTCTGTAGGGTGGGTATCAACCAAATTAGGTTACGCAGACATGCTAGACACTTAAGTTCGATTTGCTCCCTCGATCTATGCTGAAAATTTGCCGTATACAAGTAAACGGAACTGCTAATTGCGGTTAATATCTTGGATTTGATTTATTTTCTAGCAGAGGTGTATCGTACAACAGCTTTTATACAAATTTATCTTTGTTTATTTTATTTATTTAATTGTTGTATTCTATATACCTGGGTTTGTGTTGTTCTATTCTAAATCTCGGCTGAGAGCTCTACTCATTCCAACCATCTATTTCACATTTTTTTTATATTCTCTCCAGCTGGGCTAAAGTGCTCATGTCGAATATCCCTATGACATCGATAACCAACCAATAAATTATGATACAAATAAAACCCCGTCACCACAGAGGGATATTCATTTATTATATCTTTTCGGATATGTATGAGAAGGAATCCACCAAAGACCGTACTCTTCTACGTAAAGAATAAAAAAGCATGAACCCCATCATCAAACCGCTCTTGTGGACTAGTGATTAGAGCATCCGCCTTAGATGCTGGAGGTAGCGGGTTCGAATCCTGGCCGAGTAATACCAAAGACTTACAAAAATGGTACTAACAAATGCCTCGCTAGACGCTCAACATTAAGAAACTAATGTTAGGACTGGACGGTCTGGTGTGAGGATAATGTGACTGGATGGTACTTGATGCTATATGTCTGCAGCATGATGCTCCGGTATTAGACATCACTATAAACTGCCATACTGCACATTATCCTGAAACCACACCGACCAGTCCTAACACTAGCCTATTAATGCTGAGCGTCAAGCGAGACAGCTGTTAGTACCATTTTTGTAAGTCTTTGGTATGCATCCGAGGCGGTCGCTCTAACCACTAGTCCACCGGAGCTGTTAAATAAAACATAATGAAATCGACGTAAAGAAAGTGCACCCATCCGCTCAAGAGAAAGTACAAAACATTACAGTAAGACATAATAGAGGAGCTGGAAAAAATGGGAACATTAGTGGAACACACTAAGGTGGGAACTATTCGATTCATTATAATAGTAACACATCATCCCGTTTGTTTGTACCCCCTTCTCATCGATTTTAAAAACAGAAGGCTTCAACGATATAAAATGTACAAAACTCAGTCATTTCATTCATTGTTATGTGAATGTAGCCAGAGAGTCCTGCTGTCAACTTGTTTGCGTTTCTAAATGGTGGGAGCGAGTATCTTTAGCAATTCGGTCTCCATATTTCCGGTTTTCAAGCATATGTGATTTAGTTCGCCGTCTTTAATAATCTCAATAATTCCGTAAATTTAAAGTTACGTCACTTTGAACCCATGAATACAAGAGTTCCTCCCATTTATTTGTTCAATCTGTTTTAGAAATAGTATAACTAGACATTGCAAATATTGGACGCGGACGACACAGTTTTTTTTATTGCAATATACTGTTCCAGATACCAGATATGTATAGCAAGCAGTCTCTCTGCTTGTTTACAATGGGAGCTTCTATTTGCATTGAAATGCCAAAAGTCGACAGTCATAGGGAGAAGTACAAACAATCGACAGGGTCTACAAATAATACAGTATAAAACAAGAGGTTTGGAGGAAACTTTAAGAAATTGGAGGCTGAGAATTCAGCCAAGAAAAAAAAAATGCATGAATAAAATCTCATCATTGAACGGATAAAGATGTCGCTTTTCTGAAACAAATATTGGATTTATCATCATTACCCAACACCATCTTGAAAGATTCGACCACAAGATAAAAGAAGTTATGTGCAGCTGGTATCGAGATCGAAGAAGACCGAAGCCCTCCGAAATTACAAGCACATCTATGGGTTCTACATACGAGATCAAGGAAAACGTTACAAGGACATCTATTATTGTTTTCGAGAAATGCCAGATCATATTGTAAATAAGGTTCGTATTGAAAATAAAAAAATTTCTTTTTTTGTTCTAATTAATTAAAATTTAAATGAAAACGATCATCCATAATATTTAATATTGTTAACAAAACTTTAGTCTAATCCAGCATAATATGATATGCTACATGATTAAGGTCTTTAAGTAGATAATTTGTATTGGATAAAATACCGGCAAATGCTTTTAAATAAGAAAAAAATATCATTTTTTAATTAAAAAAATCGATTGGTATATGATTGTTAAAAGGGTTGAAAAAGTGACAACTATATTGCCACGACTCCCGTGAAAAGAGCATTCCTATCATGCTAGTCGTATCCACTATGATTATTCGTTTAGTATTTCCATTGCTTTATGGTCATTCGTTTAGTATTTCCACTCTTTGTATTATTATTCGTTTAGAATTTTCATTGTTTTATGGCCATTCGTTTAGTATTTCCATTGCTTTATGGCCATTCGTTTAGTATTTCCATTGCTTTATGGCCATTCGTTTAGTATTTCCACTCTTTGTATTATTATTCGTTTAGAATTTTCATTGTTTTATGGCTATTCGTTTAGTATTTCCATTGCTTTATGGCCATTCGTTTAGTATTTCCACTCTTTGTATTATTATTCGTTTAAAATTTTCATTGTTTGCATTATTATTTGTTTGCTATTTCCACTGCTTGCGTGATTATTCGTTTGGTATTTATATTGCTTCGTATAATTATTCGTTTAGTATTTACATTATTTGCATGATTATTCCTTTAGTATGTCCATTGCTTTGCTTTTTTAATCGTTTAGTATTTCAATTACTTCTATTATTATTATTATTATTATTATTATTATTATTATTATTATTATTATTATTATTATTATTATTATTATTATTATTATTATTATTATGCGTTTAGTATTTCCATTGCTATGCATTAATATTCATTGCTTGCATAATCATTCGTTTGGTATTTCTCTTGCATGTATGATTTATTCGTTTATTATTTCCATTCTTTGCATGATTATTCGTTTCCTAGTTCAAATTTAGAATACTCTCAAGCTTGTGGAGAAAAATGATTTG
Source organism: Potamilus streckersoni (assembly GCA_016746295.1). Lineage (NCBI taxonomy): Eukaryota > Metazoa > Mollusca > Bivalvia > Unionida > Unionidae > Potamilus > Potamilus streckersoni. Next base: position 1,836,945 of record JAEAOA010000943.1, on the reverse strand, counting down.
ATAATGCGGACATTACTGGTGGTTTTGTTCTTTGGAAGATTGCACTTCTGTTGTCTGAAAGACTGCATTTGCTTTCGTTCTGTATGATTGAATGATGACGCTGTTCAGTACATGATCATGTTTTGAATTTAAAACCATGGGACATATTTTAGTTGTACGAAGCAAGTAAATCAGATGTGCCATAGTTGTTGATAGTAAAGTGACCTAATTATTGCCATAAGTTATTAATTCATATACTTGTAAAATAAGGGTCCTTCGGGTCAGTGAGGTATTCATCAACGCTTGTCTTTTCTGTTTTTATTTTATTTATTTCTCATGAACACTGGTCCTATTGCTCACCATTTTATTTACTCGTAATTTTGCTTAAACGTGCATTTTCGTGTTTATTTTATAACTTTTATATATTTTATAACTTTGATATACTCTGAGAATATGTTTAGCTTTTTAAGCATGGATGTGAGCCTGTTTAGTTTTTTAAGTATGTAACACTTTATTTGTCTGAGTTTCGTTGATAATAGATTCCTCTTTATAAATCTGTGCGCGTGAGAAATTCTTCTATAACTTGTTATATAGATTTGCTAATCAATGATTTTCACGTATTTACTTCAGTGTCTCAGCATCTCTTTGAAGAAAGATTCATAACCTGTCAGGTTTGTACCAATCTACATTTCTCGCTTGTTTGCAAGTGTATTCCAGTTTTCTTTGAAGTTTTCATTGCGGGTTTTGTTTCCTATTTATAGCGAATATCTATGTCTCTTATATACCCTGTGGTGTGAACCTGACATTGAACAATTTTAATTAATCCTTGCCTTATATAACACAAAGCAAGGTTGAAACATGTCAGGGAATGATCCACCGTGTTCTTCTAATGTGGTTCAATTTCAACAGGGTGGTTCTTTTTGCATAAAACAACTTCAATATCTTAATTGTTTTTATATTAATTGAAAACTTCACTATTTTTTATTTTTATTTTTATTTTGGAAATGTGGAGATTGAACCCAACAAAGCCCTAATGACTTTGCCCCTACATGTAGTTATTTTAACGCTGTAATTCATTTGTACTTGATTAGGCGGTCTATTCCAAGCAGTCATTATTACGAAAAGGTTGATTTCTTGAAACAAACAATATTGACCGGCTTAAGAACGTGTGATCTTGTAGTGGCCCAAAAACCTATTCACTTTTCGAACACTACTTCCTATACAGTTATACCTGGCAAATGTCCTTACCTACGATATTAAAAGTATCCCTGCAGCTGAATGCTCGAAGACATAACGTGATTTACAAGTAGTAAATTTAGACAGTTTTGCTACAAGTATAATCCTTAAGGCACTTGACCAGCTGGGGTCACAGAGACCTAACATTATTGTGTGAATAATCCGGAATTACCATCCTCGTACCACTGATTTTACAATGGTTGTTAACTATAATCTGTGGTAGAACACGTGGAGTAGGGTCAAACATTTATGTAGTTAATATCTTGCACCCGGCGCAAAACTGATGTTGTTTTGAAGGTGATGTCGTTCTTATTATTATATACAATTAAACACTTTATATCAATCAGATACGGTCCGATGTTTTAAATCAATTACGTCATTGCCCGATGACAACGGGACGTCACTAAGACGGGACGAGACCAAGAAACTTTTCACCCAACTAATGAGTGGTGAGAGTTTTATGGTCGGTGGTACTGTCACTAAAGCAGTATAATGACTTAGATCAACTGTAAATAGATCAACATATTTGAATTACCTCTTGTTGATTCGTCATTTCTCTTAGTTTATATTCCACATTACTTTCCATACGCTGTGACGTAATGGCTAAGCGTTTATGTGAATGGCGTAGTCAATCAAGCGTTTGTATTGCTCTATTTTCATCATATAAACCATCTTTCATGTTTAAATCATAAGTGTGTGTATATTGATTTTATGCAATGTCGAGAAAAATACAAACTCAAAAAGAAACCAATCAACATGAAAAGGTGATTAAGAATAGCCGCAAAAGGCATAGAAATTCATTTTGAAGTTGACAATCCAGGGTGATGTAATGAGTTTATTCACTCCGTCCCTACACAGCTGCCTGTAATAAATCTTAACTCTGTTCAAAGACCAAATATGTTAATTTGTATGGGATATAAATAAAACATATTTTTATTATGCATGCTATATCAATGTATACCAATAGTTGTATACATTTTTCATTAATAGGGAAACTAAGGAAGAGATATCTCGTGGTATATCATTAATACAGCATACTTACTCTGTGCGTGTATGTATGTATGTATGTATGTATGTATGTATGTATGTATGTATGTATGTATGTATGTATGTATATATATATATATATATATATATATATATATATATATATATATATATATATATATATATATATATATATATATATATATATATATATATATATATACACACACACACACACACACACACACACATACAGATATGGGGATTTTTTCGACGCACGCAAACGTTAAACTTTGTAGTTTGGAGTGTACATTGTTACCATATCACTGTGATCCCATTGTCAGTCATCCGTCACACATTGTCAATCAATAACGTGAAAACCATCCAGCCCATAAATGTCACATTCCCTAAAGTGGTACACCTGATAATTAATGGGATCAACAGTCAGGTCATGTCCGGGTTATTTGCAAACCTTATACGTCTATTAAACCTTACAATACAAGAAGTTACCGACATTTCTACAAGGCAACGCCATTTAAGAAGTATCGCTATCTTTATCCGAGACTTGTTTGAGATCAATGCCTTTTTAAAATAGATTAAAAGACCTATTCCAGCAATTTTGTGTTTAAGTCATATAAGTTCTTTTGTTCTGTGAAATGTATAGTCATTTTAAAAACCAGATCGATCCTTGTGTATGATTAGGAATAGTACAGTATTAACCCTGCTTTTAATACATGCAGACGCAATGTTTGTATAACACATTTAGAAATAGAATAGGTCTCCATTTTTTTAAATATGCTGGAAGATAATTCCTTAATTTCATAACCAGAGCTAATACCCCCACTGAAAACTCTCCACTATCATTCCTAACTAAGCGCTTTTGATCGAACATGTCATTTGGAACATCCGTGCAGACATAGTGTTAAACTGGTTAAATGGTTTTCGAGAAGTTGAAAAGTGTAATGCAAATGAAGGTCACACGATGGACAGCTTGCGATGGATGACTTACGCTGGACGCTCTGCCTAACTCTACGCACACTTGGTAATAAGGATAGGTGAACTTAAAAGAAATCCTAGTTACCTATATTTGCAAATAAAACTGGAAATATTATTTTTTTTCGATAATGTGAATTGTTTCACACCAAAAAAAAACCAAACTAACTTTTCTTATAAATTCAACTGTTAATGACTCATTGTGTCTGGCTTCAAAAAACTCTAATTTTATTAACATATTCTAACAGAGTTCAAGGATAACAAATTTATTCATCGTGGAAGAAAACAAATACGAAATGTCATTTCCGCCTTTATTATAATTATTTGCATCTATGTTCATTTGCTGACATTTTCTCAGGGTTTAATTTTGTATCAGAAATAACGTCTAAATGCTTCGCAAACGTGTATCATTCACCTTCATTAAAACTGCTTGGCACGATTGCCTAGAACACAAGAAATCCTGAATGATGCGGTTTTTGCTTATTACTGGAGAAAAAAAATATTTAGACCCGTTGTGTCCTAAATCTAACACGACATGCCTGAATTTTATTCTCTGCCAGAAATGTCCATGCCTTTAGACAATTATCAACATCAATGCTAGTGGAATTTAATTTTTTTTTACTTTCTGGATCAGCTAAAATCAGATACAAAGCATAGTTCGGTTGATTTTGCTACCACAGATTGTAAAACCTTGTTGTGTAACCTATCTTGCTCAGCTTATGGAGCTGTATAACTAGAAGCCATATAATTTAACTGAATCAAATTTAGGCAATTACTTGGCTTAAATGTAAGATTGAGATTACTAAGGGAGTGAGAATATTTAAATGAGGATTTACGGGAATAATGTATTTAACTTTGTTACGGTTAAGTTCAATAGAGATAACAATGCTTTTTTAAAATGGTTTGACAGTGTCCTAATACAGGAACAAAAGATATACAACACAGAACAATTTTACGACCATTTGTTTACAGTTAAGTTCAGTAGATATAACAATGCCTTATTTAAATGGTTTGATAGTGTCTTGATAAAGGAACAAAATATATACAACACAGAACATTTTAACGTCCACTTGTTTAAATCGTAAAGCAAACATGTTCGAGTTTTAGGAGGAAATTGCCATTGAACTTTACATTGAAATTAAATTGCCATTGAACTATACAGAGAAATTGAAACACGTTGACTACTTGGTTATTGCAATGCAGTTTGTGTTAGTTCCAAATTGCCATGGTCCCTAACAGGTTAAAGTGTAAATTATCTCATATTCGCAGCATGAGAAGTAAGCTTTCACAACTATACTGTTGAATCTCAAAACAATAAACTTTTACACACTGCCAATTTAATTTAAGTGCATCATGTCTTATGTGCTTTATTGATGTTTTAAACATTACAAGAGTTGTCTCCCGTTAAAGTGTGCTATATCTTTCTTTGCCTTGTTTTCTTGCCTGAAGTGAAATTATTTTTTTTACATTAAAGTTGATGAGACCTCTGCGTGTTGTGTGATTGGATGGATACGGTGTTCTTTACTAAAACAGGGATTGATTGTAAGTATGTTTCTTGCTGTCCAGTAAGGATGTGCTGTTGTGCTGGAAATTCGTTGATAAGTACAGATTAAGCTTTTTTTTTTTACTCTCGTGTTGACTTTATTACTCCTTAGAATCAGCATATTGTAAATTTTTGTTGTCCGAATAATATAGGAGTAGAATTCCGAATAACAGACGTGCTTTGATGGTGGTTATGGCCGAGAAAACGTTTATTTTATTGATTATGATGGACAGGATAACTGTGTAAGCCATGTGCTCTACCAGACTTTAACATGTTGTGGTGATACATATTCCTATTTACAGAGTGTATCATGAGTTCAAATTTTTTTGTAGTTTCATTATCGGATGCCTATGCATTTTATGTTTTTTTTTTCAAAACATGTAGATGTATTGAGGCACGTTTATTATAAATATTAGGCATCAACTACTGAAATGCTACTACAAATTGAGTCAAGAACAATTTGAAGCACAAGTCTTCATAATTAATAATAAAATAATAATAATAATAATAATAATAATAATAATAATAATAATAATAATAAGAAGAAGAAGAAGAAGAAGAAGAAGAAGAAGAAGAAGAAGAAGAAGAAGAAGAAGAATGCTAGTTAGTTTAAGAAGAGAGCAGGTGTAATTTTTAATCACAACATTTGTTGATTTGTTTTTTGCGAGACCGTAATATAATTCATTCTCATTTATATATATATATATATATATATATATATATATATATATATATATATATATATATATATATATATATATATATATATATATATATATATGAGAATTATTTACTACGTAGTCATGCAAGTGTGTCTGCTACGCACGAGATCATATAGTATTGTTTGTATTAAACTATTAAATTCTGCCCACTATTATACAAGAATGTACTACAGAATCCAGGGATAACATTATTCTGTCCGGTATACATATATATGTATATATATATATATATATATATATATATATATATATATATATATATATATATATATATATATATATATATATATATATATATATATATGTATGTATGTATGTATGTATGTATGTATGTATGTATGTATGTATGTATGTATGTATGTATGTATGTATGTATGTATGTATGTATGTATGTATGTATGTATGTATGTATGTATGTATGATTGTATGTATGTATGTATGTATGTATGTATGTATGTATGTATGTATGTATGTATGTATGTATGTATGTATGCATGCATGCATGCATGCATGCATGCATGCATGCATGTATGTATGTATGTATGTATGTATGTATGTATGTATGTATGTATGTGTGTGTGTGATTTTATTGTCAGATGAAGACATTTATGATTTGAAATGAATCACAACAATTTTGATAGTTGTCATAACTGTTGTTTTTGTGTTCAAGTTCAAAATATACATGTATTGAAAGATAATTTACCTGCAGTAATACCCTTGGCTCAATGGTATCGTAAATTTTTGGATGAACGCTTGCAGTTGTTTCTCAGCTTGGATCTCACCTTCATTATTTCATTATACTTTTCAGTCCCTCATCCGTTAACTGTTTGGAGCCAATAATTTAACATTTGTCAAGAGACTAGCATAAGGTAAAAAAAGAGGTTTATGTTAAGGACAGGCATATGAAATCTACGGCCGGAGCAACTTATTCGTGTAGGGGTGGGGGATGGGTTGTTGTAGCCTTAAAATCACTGGCTGAACCTGCACTTAACGAAATGGCTAAAAATTCTATATTTTTTTACTCTTGCTTTTTTGAAACTTTAAAACAAAATCTTTAAACTGTAGCAAACTGTCAACATTGATTTGGAAACGACATGTCGGCAATTTCAGTTCCATCAATCACTCGATTTTACGACGAAATTTGAAACAGAACGGCTAAGTAAATTTCGCTGAAATTTTGGACCTATATTTCTATGAGAACGTGAATCATTCCCAGGTCACGTTGTATTTTTAATGTTTATTTAATTCATTAAATTGTTATATATTAGATTCGGGGACTCAGGTTCTAATGTTTCATATCTCTGCTCAAATCTCTGTGATTTTATCTATTAATTTCACACGTTATTTTACGGTTTATTCGATCCAGATAATAAAACCGTGGTCAATCATCTGCTAGGTAGCCTGAAGCATAATGAGTGGAGATCACATCGTCATCCCACCTCGTGCCAATCGTCTGAAACCAATTTGCATTATACAGACCTGATTTAAGTTTTAATTTTTATCGATTGCCCCTGTTGAGCTCACTTTGCTGTTTTATATCAGCAATGATTTTCTCTCTTTTTCGGACAACACATAGAAATAGATACAATGCATATCGTTTACGTTTGTTTAAACGCCTGCTGAAGTGTAAACCCAGTTTTTCAGGCAAGCCTTGTATATAATGGCTTGTTTAACATTTGGTGCGTAAGATACGTATTAAATAATTAAATATTGCTTAGCTGGTTAGAGAACAAAAGAGGAGTAGAGGGCCCGTGCTGGTGTAAATAATGACTATATTTCATAAAGAACCAGTTCTCCTTGAAACTCAAAATGAAAAATTCCATGGCTGGTATGATATCGTCCATCGACTCCGCTCCACTTAATCTTCAATTATTTGTGTTTCTGTTTAAATGAAATTGTTGAAATAAGATACATAATTTGCAGCAGAAACAGTAAAACAATTGGAGAAAAAGACATTGTAGAGTTGGAAGCATGACTGTTCCGTATTATTGTTAGCTGGAGACCGAAGTTTATTCTTCAGCAGATAATGCTATGAATTGCAGTGTTTAAATAATTCATCGAATTGGAAACAAATAAATAATACTTGTAACAAATATTGCATTTTAAATTCGTTCAACGCTCATTTAAGTACCTCCATAGCTTGCAAGTGTATGATCAACGTCATTATTTCCTCCTCTGACGAGGTTTTGTCCGAGTTTAAAATTGTGAATTTATGCAAGTTAGAATACAATCTCTTAAAACACTAAACGGTATTTATCATGATCTTGCTAAGGAAATCTAGGTTGTAATCATTGTTTATATCATCATCTTTTAGACCCCATTACTAAAGTGATACTCCTCCCTGCCTTTGTTGTTGCTGTCGTCGTCGTCGTCGTCGTCGGTATACTTCCTTCATGCTCTTTGTCTATATTTTGCAATTATCAAAATATCCCAAAACGTGACCAGAAATAAGCAAAAATAACACAAATGATAGTCAGCATTTCAAAGTATTTTTTTTAAAAAAAAAGTGGAGACAAAATGGTGAGACTTTCCATTTGAATTGTGTGGTCCAGATGAAGAGGTGCTTAAGGGGAGCTAAGAACACGGATTGTTATTGTTTTTCGTTTCAGAAAGAAGTGCAGACGAGAATAGTTTTGAAATTTTTGCGTGTTATAATTAGATGGTTTTAAGAATGTATCGTATGTAAAAAAAAAAAGAAAACATGTTCTCAATTGCACTGAGAGTTATTGAGATCGTAGAAGATACAGAAATATGGGAAATTTTGTTTTTAGAAGCATTGGCCCATTTACTAAGGTGTTATGTATATGTAATTTAGTTACTTGTCTGTTAGTTTTATATTCTTTTTTATTATTTTTTTGTTTCATTACAATTTATTGTAATGATAATTTTCACTGGATTTGGTATATTTTCGGAAAATTCAGTCTTCTGTTTTGACCCGAGTAGAACGCAAAAGTGTTGCTTTAATACTATTTTTAGCTCACCTTGGTTGGAAGTTTGTAAACACGAAGTGAATATGATTGGTTACTACCAAGGTAATGTTCTGCCCACGTGTTAGCTATGTTGTAAACAGCCTTGTTATTATTCATTTTCAGCATGCGAATGTGATTTTTAGATATGGCTATTCTAGGCTACATGCAAAATGGCTCTTTTTTATTGCCCTGTTCAAATTAGTGATCACGTAGCCCCATTACATGAGCCATCATACGATCTAAAATAGCCGGTTAAAAAAAGACATTTTTTAGTAGATTTTTCAGTCGTAAAATATACCTTGGGGCTCAAGGTATTTTAACTTGTTGTTGAAAAGAGGTTTTGCGGTGTATGTATGTAAAAATTATTTCATGCGTTCTTTATTGCTAAGACGTCACTTCATATATATATATATATATATATATATATATATATATATATATATATATATATATATATATATATATATATATATATATATATATATATAAATAATTTTTTACTATTATAGAGATGCATAATACCTAATGGACGCATACGGACTTACAGTTTCTCATTATTCACCTTGTCCTCATGCGACAACCAAAATGGCTATTCATTTATACCTTTACACTATTTATGCATGAATTTAATTCTTGCATTTGGACCACCTTTTTATAAATAGCTTTTTTGTAGCCGATTGTGAAGTAATGCCCACGTGTCTATAACGTCGCGTCAAATAATTTTCAACAATCAATTGCAATTTTAAGTTTTTTAGATGTTGATATATTTGGGCCGTGTTAGTATTAGATCAACTACTTTCCTGAAAATTTCTTACAATTTGAGTTAAAGAAAACATATTCCTTTCCAGATGTTTTTCAATTATTGTTTCTATGCTTTGTCAGATTTGAATGCATTTACTTAGCAACATTTAAAAATATATTTCATGTGTGATTAAAAAGAGAATTCATCAAATCTAGCAAAAAAACTAAAAAAACAATATTTCGAATTGTTGGCGCTTTAATAGATAGGTTTACTCTCGCATGTCTGTGGCATGGATGTGAAAAGTTCTTCAATCGAGACACTTAAATTCCATCTGGAAAGACAAGAACATTTAACTTAGTTCAAAGGTCAGACTGATGCAATCACTGGTGATCTCCATATTTCTGCGATGTATGTGAACTAGATCTTGTTTTAAAGTCAACAAGCGAAGTGATCTTATCAGGTAGGTGTAAATGAGAGCAACATTCACAAATATATGCTGTACTTACTTTTGCCGACGCCAATGTGCATTTTCATGTATGTGGTATATGCATTTATCACTTAACAGGTCCAACTTACATATATATTCGGTGAACCTGTATCTCGATGATCACGATTTTAAATATAATCTTTATTGATATGATTTGCACAAAGAAAATTATATTTGGTCCAACATTCTGTGCAAATAGATTTCTCGCTGTTTTCTTTTCCTATCATAAACCTTGACCGCCTTATCATCATCAGACAAGGCCGTCTGCTCTCTCCCACACTATTCAGTATCTTTCTGGAGAGAATCATGACTGACGCTCTTAAAAAGCATGAAGGGTCAGTCAGCATCGGATGCAGAACAGCCAACAACTTACGTTTTGCCGACGGCATTAATGGACTAGCAGGAAATGAGAAATAACTAGCTAGCTTAGTAGAGAGCCTCGACAAAACATCTGCAGTCTACGGCGTGGAAATCAGTGCAGATATGACCAAAGTGGTGACCAACGACACCAAGGGCATCAGTACGGACATCATGGTCAACGGTACGAAGCTAGACACAGTTCACAACTTTAGGTATTTGGGGGCAATTGTAACAGATGAAGGATCGAAGCCTGAAGTACTCTCCATGATTGCGCAGACAATATCATCGCTGACAAAACTGAAGCCCATCTGGAATGACGAGAACATCGAACTTAGTTCAAAGGTCAGACTGATGCACTCACTGGTGATCTCCATATTTCTATACACCTGTGAATCATGGACCATAACAGCTGACTTAAAGAAAAGGATACGGACCACAGAGATGAGATGCTTCCAAAAGATCCTCTGCGTCTTCTGCAAAGACTTGTTGTTGTTGTTCTGGCGCTTAACGCCATTTCTCAGCACTCGATAGGCTACATATGACGGCCAGTATTAATGATGGAGGAAGAAGCCGGGAAATCCGCGGAAATCTGCAAAGACTGTGTCACCAATAACAAAATACGGAAGAGGACCAGACAAGCCATTGAGCCTAACGAAGACTTCCTGACCTCAATGAAAATGCGGTAATCCGCAGTGGTATGGGCATGTCTCACGATCATCAGGATTTGCCAAGACAATCCTGCAAGGCACTGTACAAGGAAGAAGAAAGAGCGACAGGCAGAGAAAGAGGTGTGAAGACAATATTCGAGAGTGGACAGGCTTGACCTTGAGCGACTCACTGAGAAAAACGAAAAATCGAGAGGAAGTGATGAAACTGGTTCTTCGGTCTTGTGCGGTGCCCCAATAGTCAACGGGACTGATGATGATGATGATGATGATGATGATGATGATGATGATGATGATGATGATGATGTAGCTATTATAAGGATTAGCACAAATAGAACTGTATATCTATATTTTAAAAATAGCCTTCGGTTTGCTCTCATTTTTTTACTGGTGTATGCCGATTGAACCTCTCACTCTAAGTGGTAATTTTCATCGCACATGTGCAATAAAAAAAATCCTAAACACAGGAGAGAGAGAGAGAGAGAGAGAGAGAGAGAGAGAGAGAGAGAGAGAGAGAGAGAGAGAGAGAGAGACAGAGACAGATAGACAGACGGACAGACAGACAGACAGACAAGGACTGAGACAGACAGACATGTGTCTTTTGAGATATTCAAATAATTTTAACCGTCATATCAAAGCTGACATCAACGTGTTATAGTTCTGTAATGTGAGTAGATAGAGTAGATATTAAAGTTACAATGCATGCCAAACCAACACATTCTAACTTGCCCTCGAACTTCTTTTGCATCTGACCATCTCTGCGCAGGATTTATTGAGAAGATATGAACATATTTTTCATAACGTGGCAGAAATAACCGATGGCGTCTTAACAAAAACAGGTTTCTTATTTTGCGACATACGTCTGAGCCATATTATGTTTGTCAGACCACAGGAGTCTGCAGTTTTATCAATAAAGCACGACGAAAATTTTGACTACATGAAATTTCCATAATGGTATTATACAATAAATAAAGGAATACAAGAGTGACCACAACCCTCCGCTCGATTCGAATTTTCTCACGCGTCTTTTATCCCTTTAGAATCGCACGAAAACTGAAAAACTACACATATCCATTAAAAAAAAAACAGTAACGTACCTTCTCATCACTCTCGGACGACCATTGCATGAATGCAATCCGGCGAATAAACCTTTAATTCTACCATTACGGTCACAAACACTGGGAATGTGAACCATGCGGAGAAGTAGCCCATTTGTATTAGCTTCTATTTTGCAGTAAATATCCGGTAGAGTCTAATAATCGTTCCGAACACAGCGCAGAATCTGTTTTCTTTTAATACTAGGGAAATTTAATAATGCGAATTTTGAATATGATGACATCATCAACTGTTATTTGAACTATCATAACTTTAACCACATATTTCTGTTGATACAATAATTAATAAATGTTGCGATCTGAAATAAAATACAAGTTAAACATTTTATCTTGTAAAATTAATTTCATGACGTTATTTAGCCCGTGGTACATGTTAGTTTCTTTCATTTTATTTTCAAATAAGTGTATGTTTATCATTTTTGTACTTTGGACAAATTCAACAAAAAAATATTTCCTTTCTTGTTTGTATGGAATAATGGAGCAAATATGAATGACGATATTGACTAGTAATGACAAGCTTTGAATTTACGCTCGCACACACTAAGACAACTTGAAAAAAACCCAATAAAATTAACTGGTAAGAGCTTCATATAGCAGCAACATTGACAAAATACTCAACATTATTCTCTCTCTCTCTCTCTCTCTCTCTCTCTCTCTCTCTCTCTCTCTCTCTCTCTCTCTCTCTCTCTCTCTCTCTCTCTCTCTCTCTCTCTCTCTCTCTCTCTCTCTCTCTCTCTCTCTCTCGTGGCTGAGTATTATATACAGCAGTGTTACAACCTGAAACCTAAAATTAAATGTATTTGTTTTAATATCTTTTGTACAGTACCCTTAGAAAATGTACGGGTTTTCTGTAAAATATTATGTTAAGTTTTATTATTTAATAAATGAATATGGATAATTTGACAAGAAGACCTAAACTGAGAATATTGTGCAGATGCATATATTTTAGCATAAAATATAAATATTTTAATTAGAACTAGCAAGATATGCCTGCTTGTGTTTTCCATCATATATATGCTTGTTGCTTAGTATGGTTTTTTTAAAATTCGTTTAAATTTAGTTGTTTTTTTCCTAAAACCTATTCTTAAAATGTATCTTATATAGTATCTACTTGTTATTTTAAGAAAAAGAAATTGTTCAAACTATTCTTAAGTTCAGCCGAATTGTCTTGGGCCAAATTGATTATAATCCGGCATTAATGATACAACTTTCAAATCCCTTCACACTTTGTCTCTTACAGCTTGAATTAACTTTTTTTTCTTCTGGTAAACAGGATCTTTCGGAAAAAGAAAGAATCCCTTTACCATCATCACTTATTTGGTTACATTAATATGTAACACAGTGCATCATATTTACTGTACAAAAGCACGATCGTAAGATATATCACAGACATTTACGTCGGGAAACTAAACACTTGAATGGCTAGGTTGAATAGAAGGGATAAATGTACGTCATCTCCGTGGTTGGCACGCGGAAATTACCAATTGTTTACGAAGATTGCCGAATAAATTTTTCATTTACAAAAGTGGATTTTGAAGTCTAATTAAGCTTTTTTATCTTGTGTATACGTAGCAAATGCGTTCTGTTTATGACTATTATAATATCACACGTTTGTACAATATAGGTGGACGGTGACCTTTAAAGAGAATGTGATGCTCGATAGTGTTTGGAAACAGTCGTATAGTTACTGGATTTCATTTCATTATAGACTTAATGCCCCATTCAGATTTATTTAGCGGCTACAGAACCATGGAATAGGCAGCTATAGTCAGCCATTCCAAAAAGTCTCACGTTCTTCACGAAACAGTAATTTATTGCCTGACATGTGACAATTAAATCTTGGTGATGGTCTTTGATAAGGCGCCTCATTGTTAGCACTGTTCTTGACATATATTAGTATGTTGCGCTTGAATGACATTTGTGCCTGGACCACAAGAAACGTCTTGTTTACCGCAAAATCTACCACTAAAATAATTGTACCAGTTCAAACAAATGTCTGCAGGTCTTTTCAATTACTGCAAACTCTATTTCATAGTTAATGACCCAGATGTAGATATTTAAAATCAGCGGATACGATTTCTCTTTTTCTATCAAGTAGACTCTGTAAAAGTATTGGATTGTGCAGCAATGTAATGAATGTCAGAAGGTGCTTGTGCTTATCTGGCTAGAGAAGAAAGGACACAATCTGATATGAAGCCCTTCTAACTTAATAGTTCTCGAGGGAACAGATTTGACACACGCATAATCAAGAGATAGTGTACCATATATATATATATATATATATATATATATATATATATATATATATATATATATATATATATATATATATATATATATATATATATATATGGTAAATTTGAGGCGTTCAAAACACCAACCTCTTACACTACGGTTCGTTGCTAGAGAATGACCTCCCGGGGTGTAATTTACCCAGTTTGGATGGAAAGAAAGAAAAATGCAGATTTCTTAACAAATATATTGAAAAAATAAAACAACGTACCTCCTTTCAATGAACAAATGTAAAATTTAATCCATTCAACAGAATTTCAAATGGAAGAAATCAATTTCTTTGTTATAAAAGAAGAAAATGTCCTAACATGCACTCAATAAAAGCAATACAAATTTTCACGTTACGATTACTTGTCAGTGATAGAATTAATTCAGTTTCATCAAAGCCTACGAGTCGTGACCTTTGAGTTCATCATCACCTATCTTATCCGGACATCGAATCTTCCGTTTCTTCCTGCAATGCCAACCTTTGTCCAATCGTCCTTGACCCGGATCCTTGCCAGCCGACACTTAAACGATTTGACGATCGTCTCTAGACCTAAATTTCTTGTTCAGAATTCGTTCTGATACTTGGAATTTGTATTGGAATTTTGCCAAGAAGCTGTTTCCTCAAATAAATAAAATGTCCTGCAATAAACAATAGGTCACCTTTTCCAAGTACATATCGAATTCGTACATTAACTCGGTTTAGAGAGTAAAAATGCATAATTAAGTCATACTCACTCATTCACTAATTTCTATGTTTACAGAGACGGCCATTACATGTATCCTGACCTTAATTCGGGTCACGCTAGCGGGGAACATTAGATTTCGCTTCACAGCTAGCATGTATTTAACACCCCTTGACTTCTTACATTAATACCGCCCAGTGTTTAAATTACATATGGCTTAGCCCATCAAATCTAACTATTCTAAAATAGTTTATGTGATCAATTAATTATTACGAACTAGTACATTAGGCTTAATTCTTGAAAATTTCTAAGCACTCCTATGTACCGAATATTCAATTACATGCAATCTTGTCAATTCTCCCTATGAATTGATAATTAGAAAATCAAAGAATAAAATATCGTGACTAACATTTCACTAGAACCCTGCAAAATGAAATCATGCATACATACATCATAACATCAATACATTTGCAAATAAATCAACAAATGAGATAGCATATTAAAATCTGGAAACTAAGATTGCGTATCTTTGCCGTTTCTTATTCGTTTTCCACGAAACTCCAACGTATAGTCTGTCTCCTATTTGAGACAACTATCTGGCCCCTTACTCAATCACGAGAACGTACTTTCTACGTTCTCGGAGTCACTCTTAATTAAAATTGAAGACTGAAACAATTTTTTCCAAGTAGGACCACTAATTCCTTACAATAGTTATGCCCTTAAGTTTCCATTAACCAATCGACTCTTTCCCAAATTCTCTTACGTAGAATTTTTGATTGACAAAACAGCTAATCATGCCGTAATTAACGAACGTTACTTTGAACAATCCATTATTGACGTGCTTCCCCTTTTAACCGGTTCATTTTGGAAGAATGTTATGCTATAATCCTTGTACCATAACAGATGACTCGGTCAGATTCGTTATGCGGAACTGAATTTCCTTTGTCGTTCAGAGATGAAATAAAAATAATCATTTAACTGTCTTTTACCTTTTCTACTTTAATTAAGTTAACTTTGGTACAATTCATTTAATCAATATTTCTAAGAGTTTTCAAAATTCGACACATCACAATATATATATATATATATATATATATATATATATATATATATATATATATATATATATATATATATATATATATATATATATATTAATTCATGACCTTGTGATTTTCAATGAATTCATGACTTTGTGTTGTTTAAGATGCATATATAGTTTATCATGATTTACCCAAAGATATGACAATTTTAATATTCTCATGTTATCTTTCTTCTTAATCAGTACCTTGAAAATCATCGAATTGATTATAGATGGTTGTGATGACATTTTTTTATAACGGGTTGCAACAATTCCGCAGACCGGTGACTGTTATAATCTTTTTAGATCCTACAATTCATACAACTACAAAAACAAATATATATTAAAGTTTTACTATGACATTAAATTGGTGATTAATTGGAGCAAAACAAGTTAAGTCTGTGGGATGCTTTATACGATGCAAACGTGGCAACTAGCTTAGGATACGATTACTGTTTTGTTTTGTTTAATAGCTGGTATTGCTATTAATAACTCTTTATCAGTCTCTGAATATATATATATATATATATATATATATATATATATATATATATATATATATATATATATATATATATATATATAGAATTGTACAAGGCAGAACGATTCTATTAAATAGTGAAAGCAAAAAGTCAAACTGTTGTCATAAGCCAATAGCACAGAAACAAAATGTGTTACATGCAATATGAAGAATCAAGAATATACGGTTGTGGGATATGATTAATTCCTTATCTACCGTTCACTATTATGTTGATAATTGGATATTTGGGTATTTTAATATGCATACTGTATCGCAAATACTGGTAACTGAATATCAGAATGAACTTTTGCACCATTTATTACTGATCTGTAAAATGCGTTCCTGTCTAAATATATCGAATTAAGATTGGATAGATCATTCTCAAGAAACTGGTGAACGTCTTTCTGCTATTTGAACTGATTTTTTTTTAGTTATGCCTTCGAAATTCCTTGGGGTTTATTAATTCTCCCTTGATGTTTACGAGTGAATATTAAGTAGTGGCAATAGATACTCGTGTCTGTGTCGTCTCTTATCGGTCTTTGCAAAGTACCGTATGTACTCGGTTATAAGGATCAAATTGCAAACTGCAAAGATCCAGATTTGTAGTTGCATAGAGTGCTGGCAGATCTGAGTCTATGCAGTTTGTTTGGAGTAATCAGTTGATCAAGCATCATAGACTGTGATCTGTAGGTTCATTATGCTACGGCGGATCAGGATCTATGTTGTTTTCAGTCGGATTCGTCTTATAGGCGAGTACAAAGGGCAAATTTAATCTGCTTAGGCAGGAGAACGTATCACGTACGAATATTTCCTGAAACGTTACTCTGCATGTACATCATTGTTAAAGGTGACTGACTTTTTTATGCAGAAAGAGCCTTTCAGAACATATATGCACGTAATAGCCTGGATGACATACTGAGTCTTTCAATGTTGTTGATACTGCCTTATATGTATTGTCTTTTAAGAGTAAATATACACTTGATATGACAGCATTTATGTGCATTACGAATTGTACCATAAGCCGTAATTGACTATACATATCAGCATGTGTACTGAGTGACTTTGGTATCGATACCCAACTCGGGCACGTTTGTGTATTAAACTCCATTGAAAATCTAATTGGTTCCTCATTTCAACCCAAGCCGACATCTGGTGTCAAATTTCACCTTAATACAAAGCATATGTGTGCACAGGTATATACCGGTATTTCATTCAGGTACGAGTTAACTACCTGAAATGTAGTACGGGACTCCGTTATATTCCTGTACTGAATAGACAAATATTTAACCAACATACTTACTAGCATAGAAAGAAATACGCATAAATGAAACTAAAGGCTCATATGTTTGTTTCTTTGTTTCAGTGTAATCCCCCAAATAGTCGCCTAAATTATATAGTAAGGTAAATTCGACATCATGCTAGTGCGAAATGTGGTAAAGAGGTGAAGTGCCTAAGTGGCAAAGTCTTTCTTGGAATTACAAGATAAAGTTTACGAGCTGTTTCGTGTTGCTTTGGATTACGAGATGAAGTAACGAGTGGTTAAGTCGTTGTTTGGAGACCAAGATATAAGGCACCATATCCTTAATCTCTCGACAAACAAATTGTTACTACGTAATTTACTAGTTTGCTAATTTATGGTTGTTGTTACTTCATAATTTGCTATTTTCTATTTTTGTTGTTGTTGACCCCTTCTTTGTGAATATGGTATATTTTCAGGATATGGTTTGCAATCCTCCCGCTGGGACCTTAAAAAATAGGTGAACATACTTATTGCAAAGAAATTTTTACTAATTATCACGAGATTCAAAAACGAAGATTGACAGGAAACACTAATACTATTCATCCTCGACAGATATCATCAATGCTAACCGATTATTATGTTTATTTAAAATATATAATCATCTATTGTCATAAATAACACACGTTAAATCAGTGTTCGAGAGAAATATAGAATTTTATTAAAAGCTTAATATTTCTTCAATTATATTCCTGACCAGAGAAACACAAATAGCATTCTATATACATGAATTAATATGCACACAGGGTAGATAATTGTATTTCCGGTTTTATCCATTAAGTGCTTGACCTGTAAGTGTCATCAACTAGCACACCAAGACGAATCTGTTCACAGATTAGCATACCAAGACGAATCTATTCACAGATCAGCCTACCAAGACGAATCTGTTCACACATTAACGTACCAAGAAGAATCTGTTCACGGAATAACCTACAAAAACGAATCTGTTCACAGATTAGCCTACAAAGACGAATCTGTTCACAGATCAGCCCACAAGACGAACATGTTCACAGATTAACGTACCAAGATGAATCTGTAACATATTAGCATGCCAAAACGTACACGACTCACATATGAGGGTACCAAGACGTGTTCATATCACAGATGAACGTATCAATACACATCTAAGTCACAGACTAGAGTACCAAGATGTATCTATGTCACATATTAGCGTAACAAGACGTATTTATGTCATAAATTGGCGTATATGTAAGGTCTTGTTTTCATCATTCGTAAATCCGTCTGTTTTGTTAATGAGTTAACTTTGTCGTGTCGTTTTTAACTGATACTACCATCACTAGCGCATATATATATATATATATATATATATATATATATATATATATATATATATATATATATATATATATATATATATATATATAATGTGAGAGAGACGTGCAATATATTAAGCAGTGCATAGATAGATAAAGTCTTAGTCTGCATAGTTATCAATGTTTGAAAAGTCATTTTGTAACTATACCATATTCTCATAAAGTTCCTTATATAAGTACCAGCTGAGAAAGAAAAAGAATTCACTAAATTATTTTGGCGTTAAATTCTACCTGAATAAAAAAAAGTTATTGCCTGGAGATAAAAATGGGTGGGGTTGAGATGGTGGCAAATAGTCAGCAAGACCTTCATTTGTACATGAAACAAATATATATTTATTTGAATGATGGGTGTTTGATATCATTTCATTGTGCAAGAATTAGGTAAATAACCTTGCAACTAGCTCTAAAGTCGTCCATTTTCTCTTCTCTCCATTTGTCGTGTACAAATCTAATGCAATTAATAATGGCCTGGGAAAGAGCTATCCAAAACAGTGACAAAGAGAAAAGACGTTAACTTACAATACTTTTTGAAAGGGAAAATTTACCAGTTTTTCTGATACAATTTCATTAAAGAGTGTCTCTATCTAAAATAACATATTAAGGTAGTGGATAATACCTAGGTATTATAACATTTAAACATTAATTGTGGTTGTAGATAATGACACATCAGAGTCAATTTATATCACATTCCTGTATCAAACAACTAACAAAGAATTTGTTGGGTTTATATTGCACTCCATTAGACATGGTAAATGTCACTAGTGGTAACCGTCTCTTTAATCTAGCTAAGAGACAGTAAATAGTCACATAATGTTAAGATCTATGCGAAACAAATCTTTAGAAATACTGTGTTTACTCGCATATAAGACGTTCCAACTACACTGCATAGACCCATATTTGCCGTCATATAATGTGCTGGCAGATCTGGTTCGGTTTGTTATGAGTAATCAGTAGAACAAGAACAAGCACTATACACCCTGCTCTGCAAGTTCATTATGCTATGGCAGATAGGGATCTTTGTTTTGTCCACTTGGATGTATCTTATAAGCGAATATATACGGTAAAAAAAAGTTTGATTCGTTCGAATTGTTCATTTCAACAGTCTGAATATCCAGTACTCTGTCGCTTTATCGACCAAGCCACATGAATGGTTCATGGATTAAAATTACAGCATCTGTGAGGGTAAAAGAGAAAGAAGAATGAACACAACAATCAATATCAATATTGGTTGTACAGACCTCCAGATGAATTCAACAGCAGCAGCTTGGTGGAGACCTCTTGCTGGATTTATTCTCGACTCAGTTCAGACAAAAGCTGTTAATAAATGACAAGTTTACACCAGCGATAACAGCTCGTAAAAAAGAAGCGTGTTGGTCAGAAGAGTTGTCGGCTGCCAGTCTTAAATAGATACATATTGATACGGAGTTTATCAAGGACTTGGCTCAAACACATGAGACATAGGATGAGGAAATGAAAACATCAATTATCGCCAATAAAAGTTGTTTCACAACAAAGTCGCTTTTTAATGTACGAAGAGGCAAGTTATTTTACTTAAACTGATATATTTTAATAATATTGATATTAGAATGCCAACACAAGATTGTTTAAATAGATTCAATGGTACTATATTTTCTTCCAGTCCAGCTCATGCTCCAGTCTTTTACAAAATATGCATGAAAAATTCAAAAATTAAAGTTGTGCTTCTGTCAAATGTATTTGAAGCTAATATTATGAGCCTTATTTTCTGTAAAACGATGTTTTCATCAACAGGCTCCAATCTGATCGTCCATATTGGCTTGCTACATTTACGGGAAACACATGCATTCTGATTTAAGATTAATATTGTTTACACTCAGTGCCATGCTGGTTTCGACAATGAGAATGTCTTTCAGTGGCGGCGCAAGGTTTTAAGGAGCCAAGGGTCGATATCCTTTAGTTGCGCCCCTACTTTGCCACAGTTTTTATGTCAGTAGCCAATCTCCATCGTCTACTCCGCCATCACTACCACCATCTAAATATACTTTTTGTGAAAAATTGCCTCCGTTACTCTTAGGTGGTCTGATATACTAAAACTAGTTCAGCTGCGAAAAAAAGAAGACGCAGACCCGCCCCAACCCTTTGTCTGAAGCTCGTAGACAAATGCCACACATCACCACGCTCCACAACTGCTGTCTTTCACCCCATTGTAAATATTCCTCCTTAGCTCTAGTTGTGTACGACTGATGGCAATATTCAACATCGGTCAGACAGTCTGTCTAGTAGCTCTAGTTGCGTAAGACTGATGGCAATATTCAACATCGGTCGGACAGTCTGTCTAGTAGTTCTAGTTGCGCAAGACTGATGGCAATATTCAACGTAAATCAGACAGTCTGTCTAAAATCTTTGACGTAAACACATATAGAAGAATTACCTGGGTTAGCACAATTGCAATACAAACAAAAAATTACGCAGGCCATCATGTAAGCAGTGAGGCTTTAAATATATTTTTAAAACGTCCGTTTCCAAGACTATATCTAATCTTGTTATTAGCTACAATATGTTAATATCTAGGATAAAACTGATGCTCAAGAACGTATTAAGTCCTATCCAATCTTTAGTTGCAACATGACAATAGAGAATATACTGTCTGTACTTGCTTATAAGTCGAGTCAAACAGCAACCATCCTAAACTCTGGTCTGCCTTGGCAAAATGCTTCCTTGGATAAGAGTCTAAATTATTTGTTCTATTGATTACTCCTAACAACTTGCACAGGCTCAGATCAGCATGAGCATTATTCAACGGCAGATCAGGGTCTGTGCAGTTTATATCTGGACTCCTTTTGTATTGTATGGGTGTACACAATATTTAACTGTCTAATGTGCAATAACGTATCTTACACATTTTTAGGGTTATTAAAGTTCATTCGTATACCCCCTTTGTTTGATGCTTGAAGTTTTGGGTGTAACGGCATTTTCATTGCATAGTAGGCTATAATTGGCGTCCAGTGTGACTGGTGGAGGAAGACCTCGGGAAATCCCTGGTAAAAACCACAATCTACTGGATGACACTGGCAAACTATTCATATACCAACATTCACTGAGCCTGAGACTCGAACCCACGTGGAAAGAGGTGCGATGGAAGTGATAGGCAATCTGATAAAATCAGATTTCCGCTGTCCTACGTGAAGACCTGACGACGACTGTTTAAGGTTCATGTTCTGATGACCATTGAATTTAGCCAATGGAAATGCAGTAGTCAAAAATCTGAATATGAATACATCGTTCAGTGCACATTCATCCATGCTCTTCATCCACGCTGATCAGTCTCCAAACGCAAAGATGTAAGCTTTCATCTGATTGGTTGATAAAATTAGTGATTAAGGTAATCACAAAGGTTCCCAGAGCATGGCCCCTAAGTGGTCGCTATCAAATCTTCATGTAGGACAGCAGGAATCAGATTTTAATCTGATTAAAGTGATCGTTTAAGGTTAGCGCTTTATGGTCATTAGGTATCACATATAGCTCGAGTCTTTAAATTTGAATGTAAAATAATGAGCCCACTTCTGTGATATAATAACACCTGAGTTCTGTAGATCTTAACAAATAGTAATAAAGACTTGAAAATATTTTCCTCCAATCTGAACTAAAGATATAAGAGAAAAATTAATTAGGCCTAATGGTTATTTAATTCGAGTGTTCTTGAAGATATCAGACCATAAAACCTTTGAATATAGTTAATTTGTTTGGGAAATTTCACAGTATGGATCATTAACATCAGGGTCACTTCTTAATCGTCTTCTCTAGCAAAGGTTCCGATGTGTTAACCCTATTGGAACCTGGGCTAGGGAACATACTTCCTAACGAAAAGGACATAGAACACAATTAATTTTACTATATATTCTCTACATTTGTTTCTCAGTACTGAACTCTCTCCTGTGTGACAATTAATACAAATCATATTGTTACAAGCAAGAGGTCTTTTGCTTGACCGAGCGGTGTCAAAACCCTGGCTC
The DNA here is from genome assembly GCA_016746295.1 of Potamilus streckersoni. Lineage (NCBI taxonomy): Eukaryota > Metazoa > Mollusca > Bivalvia > Unionida > Unionidae > Potamilus > Potamilus streckersoni. The sequence goes on along the minus strand of JAEAOA010000943.1, from coordinate 1,813,960 downwards.
AAATCCCGCTAAAAGTCATAAGTGTACCCCATATTTCCAAAGACTTCTATACAACTTCAGATGTAAGTTGGATAGCCCAACGTGTCCATTCTATACATATATTTTACAATAATCAATACAAGACCACATTATTTACAACTTGCCAATTAGACATCAACAGCACATTCCCACAGTTTCTCTACATTAACCTTCCGTTCCGTTAGTAATTCACACCGTAGAAACTGTACAACTATCCCTAACACAGAGGACTATTTTAACTGCCCACCTGAGGCCAGTCGATCTACCGTTGCAAGGTACATCACACCAGTAAACCTACATCACATTTGCCACTATGGCAACATAAACGGTATCTTCCGAGTCCTTTCCCATTTATCCCATTGTGTAATTTACCGGAATCCTACCATAAATACTGCTGTTGCAGTCACAACACCGATGTACATCATTAGTTTTTATTAAAAGCTATATCACGACAGGAACAGTCATGCAGATTGGGTCCGAGTTCGCTACTCATTGGCCATGGCATCTCAGAAACTCACTAACACTTTCTCTCCGTGACGTTTGATCCTAATAATTGACTAATTATTTCGTGCTAAGGAGTATTTCCCACTGCACCTAATTCCAATAATCCACCATGTAATCACACAAACCTACAAATTGCTTAAACTAAATGTGCATCTCCTTAATTTTATTACAATATATTAATCTAAAATACCTTCAAAGATGACTTCACGGTGAAGTTCCTGTCAAGGGTTGACCGGCATTTATTGAGAGGCTGAATTATAAACAAAACAACATGCAATGGAACACAGATTTCACCTCCGGATCATCACCAAGGCCTTGTTACTCACTGTGCACTGCCGCCGCAAAAAAAAAAAAATTAAAAAAAATAGACAACCACACCATAAGCACAATTTTCTCAACAATAAACAATTACTTCTTAAGCCCTACCAAAAATGCATCAATAAAACTCTTCTATCACCAACAAAATGAGAGAGGAAAAAAATGTTCTAAAAATAGACTATAACTACATTCGTGGGTACTGAGCTAAAAGTACTAACTGTGACCCGATTCCAAAACCGAAGGAAACGGAAAGGACTAATACGAGTTTCAGGGGAAGTGTGGTCAATATAAAGCTGCCATTATAATATATATCCCTTGGAATAAAACGACGAAATAAGAAAACATTCATATTCGATGAAAAGTGACCATATTCTTTTTGGAGTAAAGTGAATATAACAAACTGCTTACATATACATGCCTCATCTATCAACCTACCAACCCATTATTTTAGCCAACAATTAACCGATCTACAACCTTCCTTCCTAATTGACACAAAGCATATGGTCTTAACCAAGGGTGGGCCCGTGACCTGCTTTTATTAGTTAATTTACATCAAAGGGTGTGGCGTTAAAGATTCCTTATCCAGCCAGCTCACTGGAAGAAGTTTCCAATGCCTATTGTAAAACATCTATCAACGTTAATTTGGAGAATGCCAAGACCTATTATGCTCGTCAGATTACATTAGGATCAGATAATGCCTTAGTCTAAATAAATTGTCAGAAAAATACAATGAACGCATAAAATATCTGCTGACCTACCACACTGTAAGGAAAAGTTTTCCCTGTAAAAATAATCAGGTCACATTGTTCAATAAACTCGTGCAAGTACAGACTATACTCTCTCTCTCTCTCTCTCTCTCTCTCTCTCTCTCTCTCTCTCTCTCTCTCTCTCTCTCTCTCTCTCTCTCTCTCTCTCTCTCTCTCTCTCTCTCTCTCTCTCTCTCTTTCAAATATCAGTGCCGTTTACTACCGGACCTTGGTTCGAATCTACGTAGAGGACGAATATATATATATATATATATATATATATATATATATATATATATATATATATATATATATATATATATATATATATATATATATATATATATATATATATACCATCACAGTGAAATGAACCACTTTTGAATTATCTTTCTTTGTCTTCGATGCTTCCTTTATGATGAATCCTCTGCTTGTTACACAACAGATTATTCCGCTCGAAACAATTGATTTTTGTTGTTGTTTGTTTGTTGTTGGTTTTTAATTTGTTTGCTTTTTTGTGTGCCGTGAATGGCTTTATAAATATCACTACTCAGAGAGAAAAATTGTTGTACGACTGACTTCCACATACTTCCTTGACCTGTAAATGTATTTTTGACTTGATGTAGTGCATTTACCTAGAAGGAATATCTTCCAAATGCGACCCCAATTTATAATTATTTGATCTGATGATGTAAATTGACCTAGAAGGAATGTTTTCCAACCAAAACCTTAAAATGTAATTATTTGACGTGATGTTGTGCAATTAACTGGAATGAATGTCTTCCAAATCCGAACCTAACCTATTTGACTTGAAGTAGTACATTTACCTGGACCGAATGTCTTCCAGATTCGACCTAAATTATTATTATTTGACCTGATATTGGCGCTCTCAATAATCAACATAAACATATTTTCCAGAACCTGACCAAGTTTCCACGCATGATATCGATTCAATCAAACGATACTACTATTTAACAAAAGACGAATTAGAACACTCAAACGGACCCAACGATAAACAGATGTAAGCATCGCAAGCATTTTATTTTTCCATTTAGTATATTTGATGAGGGGAATACGAGATAATGGACATTGGTATTGGGAGGTCTGGGTCGAGTGTGATCTCATTTTCCAAGCTGTTTATTTAGCCTTTTGCATTCGATCTTTTACTCAATAAACACGGATGCTAGACATAACTGGAGGCAATAGGACCTCAGAAACATGACCATAAGGTCTCAACCCACTGAAGTCTGCAATATAAAGTCCTAAAGAAAAACGACGAAATTCGTGAAAGGATAAGACCTGAACACGTGTTTGGTTTGAAATGAGATATACTATCTGATACCTGACACACTACCAGTCTGACGAAAGCTCCGCGCCCGTCTTTTGAATGCATTAAAAAAATATCCCAAATGAAAAGCTTTAACACATACAGATGACACCATACGCATGATCCAACAATGACACCATAAGCAACCGTTCCGGAATCCATAATTCCAGATACGTTGTATGTAGAAGTTGCCCTTTATAGCTCAGTCAGAAGCCTTATTAACGCATAATCTCTCAAACATTTGATTGAGCAAATTGAGTAATGTAAAATAACCCTTATCCACACACATATTATATAATATTAATCTCTCTCTCTCTCTCTCTCTCTCTCTCTCTCTCTCTCTCTCTCTCTCTCTCTCTCTCTCTCTCTCTCTCTCTCTCTCTCTCTCTCTCTCTCTCTCTCTCTCTCTCTCTCTCTCTCTCTCTCTCTCTCTCTCTCTCTCTGATTCAAATCATACCAATGATACATCAGCAGTCAGTAGACAGTGGTAGAAAAGACATGGCATTGCTGGCAACATATTTGCTGCATTCCATCTCGATTAAGGATCCACTATATCTTATGGAGGGCAATTGAGTTCTGCAAACTCAGTAAGAAGTATTACAAAAGTACACAACAAATACCCGATGAATAAATGCAACCTTATGTCACATATAAAAGAAATTTCACTCAAATAAAACTAATGTTAACCATTTGCAGAGACAACGGAGAACTTTGTAGCAACTGAAACGGACTTGAATTAAACGGTGAGGACAACCAGTTTAAACCAAATATTTCAACAATTATTCTAGTACGATCAAACAATTGAATATTCTAAAGATGAAGAGCGTCGTTGTGTCTGGACCACTAAATATCTGCATTGAATAGGACTTTCATTGTTGTTGTCTGTCGTTCTTCAGCCTTAGTTTTGTTACAGACTGCAGGCCCTTTAGTATTTGGTCGTTCACATTCCGATCAATATTTTGTATAATGTGATATAGGAGTTATTTTTATCATTAATTTCAATCCAAGTGAGGCTTCTGTTGTTATTATCAAATATGCATTTAGATTAAATTCAATATTATCCGATGTAAATTTATACAACGGCACACTGTTCATTGTTCACTGAAAAATTGCTAACATGGCCAAAATTAGAACAAGCAATGCTGAACTTCTTTTAACTGTATACCATTAGTAGGATTTGTACACTAGTAGCGGAAAAAGTAGTATAACGCTCGTTCGTCGCTTCTGAATCACTAAAACACACACAGTAACACAAACACACACACACACACACACATACATACATACATACATACATACATACATACATACATACATACATACATACATACATACATACATACATACATACATACATGTATCAGTGTGAAGCTGCACACTCTCGTCCAACCACATGGAGTGGCAGGGATCGAACCAGCGTCCCAGACTTTAGGAGAAGTAATGGTTTAACACCTATTAGGCGGAATGGTCAAAATGGTAGGAAGCCAGGGGCTGACAATCCCAGCCGTGATCAGTCCCGGGGCTCAGGTAAGTCCTAAGAGTTTGACAAGATAACCTCTGGTAAGAAAGAGAAAGTTGTGTGTTATGGCTGCAACAAACCCTGCCATATTCTTAAAAACTATAGGGAATACCGTTCCACTGTAAATGTAGTGACCACAGATACTAGTAAACATTAGTCTAGTGGAGTGGCCCAATACCGCAACAGCTACGGTAAATGGAGTAAAATTTACTGTATTGTACGACAACGCCTGTAGTTATCCAGCTTTGGTGGACAGCAAGTTTGTTACACCTGCTGATTATACAGGTAAGACAGTAGATGTCCAATTTGCTAATAAGAGTAGATATTCCCTTCCAGTTGTTTATATCAATATTGATTCGCCCTATGTGAAAGGACGAATTCAAGCAGCGTACTAGTCAGGGTTGTCGCATGACGTTATTTTACTTTGTAGGTATGTATTGCACAACCTAATCCTATGACGTGTACACCCGTACACGTGGGGTCTGTAGAGACTAGGTCTACGAGACGAAGGTCAGGGCCTAAGCTGCTGAAACCCTCAACTTCGCCCATATATAATTTGCTACCTGGCGAATTAAGGAGACTTCAAGAGGAAGATTCTACCCTATATAGAATACTCGGGTACGCAAAGGAGAAGTCCGTGTGGAACTTACCCAACGGTGAGGTAGAGTTCGCACTGAAGCAAGGTATCTTGTACCTATACGCTCGAAAAGTGGCAGAAAGGTATAAGCAGGTAATTGTACCAAGGTCTAAGCGGGATGAAGTTCTTAGGCTCGCACATGGTTTCCTTGAAAGTCACATGGGTGTGTCTAAGACGAGAGATAGGTTAGTCAGGGAATTCTACTGGCCAGGTGTGTATTGTGATGTAAGGAGGTTTTTGTCTGTCATGTGACAAGACCTCAAATCGCCCAGTGCCACTAGAAACTACCCCTTTGATTGATGAACCTTTCTCACGGGTAGCTATGGATTTGATAGGTCCGATAAAACCTGCATCGGAAAGTGGCAAACATTATGTGTTAACGATTGTCGATTACGCTACCCGATACCCGGAGGCCGTTGCGTTGAAGAACGTCGATTCAGTTACGGTAGCTGAAGCTTTGTTAAGGTTTTGGTGTAGAGTTGGTGTACCAGACGAAATACTAACTGACTAAGGGACGTAGTTTGCTAGTCAAGGAAGGAAGTAAACCAGTTACTTTCTATCAGGCACCTGACTACTACCCCGTATCACCAGCAGTGTAACGGTCTAGTGGAGCGTTTCAATGGAACATTGAAACAAGCTTTAAAGAAGTTATGTGAAGATCGACCTAGGGATTGGGATCGATACCTTCTCGCGATACTTTTCGCGTACCGCGAAGTACCCCAAGCTAGTCTTGGAATTTCGCCGTTCGAGCTAGATTATGGGAGGACTGTGAGAGAACCCACGGCTGTATTGAATCAGTTGTTGACGGATGAGAAAGCATCCGAAGAAGTACGAACGACGTATCAGTACGTTGTTGACCTCCATAACAAGCTGGAGGTAGTTTGTAACTTTGCTCAGAAAAATCTATGTGACGCACGGGGACGTCAAGCCAAGTACTACAACAAGAAGGCAAAAGAACATAAGTTTGAGGTAGGCGACAAAGGGGTTGTTGTTGTTGCCATTGGAACACAACAAACTCCAAGTGTCATAGAGAGGACCGTTTGTCGTAACGTAAAAGAATGGTGCACAGAATTATCGCATCAGGGTGGGCGATAAAGAGAAGTTGTACCACGTTAACCTTCTTAAACGCTACCGACAAAGAGAATCACCTACTGAGTTCGTGGTTGCTACAGTTGTCACTGAAGAACCCGACGACAATGGAGGAGTGGCGGAAGTACTTCCTAGTTGTCCTTTGACGGGGAAAGAAACTTAAGTAGACGTCGTTCTTGACGTAACGTTAACGTCAAACCAACGTGGCGAGGTGGAGGAGATACTCCACGATTACGAAAGTATTCTGACGGAGAAACCAGGTATGACGGATTTGGAGGAGTTCAGTCTGAAGCTACTGGATGAAACGCTGGTAAAACAAAAACCCTATCCACTTTCACATGCGAAGTTAGAAACTGTGAGGAAAGAAATTCACGCTATGCTTGACTTATGGGTCATTGAACCAGCCGAATCTGCGCCGGTTGGTTTAGTACAGAAGAAGAATGGCGATCGACCACCGCTTTTGTGTTGATTACCCGAAGTTAAATATGATCACAGAATTTCAAGTAGAAATTTTACCAGATCCTGAAATTATATGCCAAATACTTCTGGAAAATAGACCTGTCGAAAGGTTATTGGCAAATTCCTGTACGCAAAGAAGACCGTCCAAAACTTGATTTAGCAACACCAGATGGAACATCCCAATGGGTAGTTATGCCGTTCGAGGTCCAGAACGCACCCAGTGTCTTCACCCGAATGATGAGGAAACATTTAGAACCTCTAAGAGAGAGCGGAGTTGCTAATTTTATGGATGATTTGTTGTTAGCGACTGCTACTTGGCAAGAACATGTAATTTTGTTGAAGAAAGTTCTGGAACGACTAAAACAGGAAGGACTCACCGCCTGACCCTTTAAATGCCATATAGGATTTCGGAAATTGACGTATCTAGGACACACCCTTAGTGAATATACATTACCCCCAGACAGCACAAAAGTTGATCAGCTTCGGAATTCCGCACGTCCAACTACAAAGACGGAAGTTTGTTCATTTCTAGGTCTTGCAGGGTATTATCGGAAATATGTTACAAATTTAATTGCTATTGCTAGCCCGTTGACCGACTTGACGAGAAAGAAAGCTCCGACTAAAGTTGTTTGGACCGATGCTTGTGAGAGGGCTTTTCAAACGTTGAAAGATTGACGTCAGACGCCATAGTTAAGCTACCGGACGTGACAAATGACTTTGTTTTACGTACCGACAGAGGTCTTGGTGCACTTTTACTGCAAGAATATGATGGGAACTTATTTCCTGATGCATACGCGAGTAGGAAACTTAATTCCGCTGAGAGTAATTATTCAGTAACTGAGAAGGAATGCCTAGCGATTGTCTTTGGGATTCATAAATTTCAGCGTTATCTTTATAGGCGAAAGTTCATTCTGGAAACAGATCATCCACCTTTAGCGATTCGGGCACAGGTTAAATTGACTAATTCAATGAAATGATCGTTGTTTCTACAACAATATCAAGTCCAGTTACGTTACATTCGTGGAAACTCAAATGTGGGGGTAGATTATATGAGCCGATTAATTAAATCTGAGGTGAAGGGGTTACTTCAGGACATGTAAACATTAACTTGAACTGTAATTTCAAAATTCGATGAGTGATGAGCAAAATCCCAGATTTTACTCTTAAAAGGGGGCCTCTGCGATGTGTCGAATTTTGAAAACTTTTAGAAGCATTGGTGAAAGGAATTGTATCAAAGTCAACTTAATTAAAGTAGAAAGGGATAGAGCTAGTTATATGATTATTTTCATTTCATCTCTGAAGGTCAAAGGTAATTCGTTCCACGCGACGAAACTTGACCGAGTCATATGTTATGGTTCAAGGCTATGACATAAGACCTTTTCCCAAAATCAACCGGTTAATGGGAAAGCTTGGCAATAAGTGATTGTTTAAAGCAACGTTAATTACGGCATGATTAGCTGTCTTGACAATCAAAACATCTACGGAGAAGATTTAGGAAACAGTCTATTCTGATTGGTCAATATTAATTTATGGGCGTAACTTTGTAAGGAATTAAATGTTTTGCTTTGGAGAAATTCTTCAGTCTTCTATCTTTCTTAAAAAAAACGTTAAACGGGACTCTGAAAACGTAGCAAGTACGTTTTCGTTGAGTAAGGGGTCGGATAGTTGTCTCAAATAGGAGACAGACTATACGTGAGGTTCGTAGAAGACGAAAAAGAAATGGCAAAGGAAAACAACTTTCCTAAACGCTTCCCGAGATTCCTAAGTTCCTGAGTATTCCCTAGAAATCCCTGTACCAATTCCAAATACCAGAGCGAATTCCGAGCCGAAAAATAGGTTTAAGGACGATCATCAAATCGAGTTTCGACTGGCAAGAATCCAGATCCAGACAATTAGACAAAAATTGGCAGAGCAGTGACGAACGGAAGATTCGATGTCCGGATAAGATAGGTAATGATGTCACTCATCGTTGCACTCAAAGGTTACATCTCGTAGGCATTGAAGAATTGAATTATATCACTGATAAGTAATTGTAACAGTAAAGAAAATTTGTATTGGTGTTTTTATTTGAGTACCTGTTAGTACATTTTTCCTTCTTGTAGCCAAGTAATAGATTACTTTTCATTTTAAATTATGTTGTGAAACTGATTAAATATTAAATTTGTTCATTGAAATGGGGCTCGTTGTGTTTATTTCTTCAATATACTTGTTCAGAGATCTGCATTCTTCTTTCTATCTATCCACCCAGGGTAAATTACACCGCGGGAGGTCAACCGTAGTGGAAAGGTTGGTGTGTGTTTTGAACTCCGCCAATTTGTATGTATGTATGTATGTATGTATGTATGTATGTATGTATGTATGTATGTATGTATGTATGTATGTATGTATGTATGTATGTATGTATGTATGTATGTATGTATGTATGTATGTATGTATGTATGTATGTATGTATGTATGTATGTATGTATGTATGTATGTATGTATGTATGTATGTATGTATGTATGTATGTATGTATGTATGTATGTATGTATGTATGTATGTATGTACATATGTATATGGCATTGTCTGTATTAAAATTCATAATCAAAATGTCATCCATATTTTGCATTACAAATAAAAATTTTGTGTAGCTCATTAAACAAAATTTCATCAAGAATTATGAAAGTAGACCATTACACAGAAGCGGTTTTAAGTGTACCTTTTTCTCTCACAATGGCGTATTCTGTTGCCGTCCTTTTCCTCTCTAAAACAGTTGAAAACAGGAAGAAAGCTGATGATTTTAATCCGTCTTCTGTGAAGAAAGGAAATTTCAAACAGGAATAACCCTTGTTTTACTTATTACTCATTAATCTGTACAACATTACTAACTGAGGTTTTGGAAACAAAGAAAAAAGTGATAATATAAGTGCAGTAGTGTGAGAGAGTTGTGATAGAACGGATTTATTGAAAGCAGTGTAGTTACAACCGGTATTGATAGCAGTAGCAGTAGTAGTTGCTATAGGCTCACGTGCAGCATGAATAGTAGTAGCAACATAGTAATCTGTATCCCATCAGTCAAGCTAGCGAGAATCGAGCGTATGGCATGTTTCCTATAGTATAGGTCAATTAAATTTTCAAGCTCTGCCCATTTCCTAACCCTGCCCGTCCCAGCACATGGTAAGGGTTCGAATTGACACCCTGAGTTCCTAAAAAGTTTGCCCCTTTTTGTGTTCTTTTACACTTTCCCAATCTATTTTTGTTTTGTGATTAATTTTGCACAGGGTTATTCTTTGTTTTGTTTTCGATTTGTTTGCATTAAATTGTCCCTTGTTGATGGTTGGGTTGTAACCTTAGTTCGTGTTAGAACCTACACGAGCCTGGGTTCGAAATCTTCCATCTAAACATTGGATTATACTATCGTCTCCAAGTGTTGTTTGTTCTGGAGCCGATTTCCACTCCTTTGATTTTGTTGATAACACGAAGTGACTTTTCCAGAGTCCTTCTACTTGTCCTATGTTGTGCAGTTTTTGAGTGTTTTGTTGTCATGTAGATTGTACGGCCTATATCATATTCTTGGAGTTGTTTCCTTATTATTTCCCTTTATATATATATATATATATATATATATATATATATATATATATATATATATATATATATATATATATATATATATATATATATATATATATATATATATATATATATATTGTTTTTGTGTTCATGTTGTGTTTATGATATTGCGTAGTGTTGTTGAGTGCACTTTTTAGTTTCATGTGTAGTGCGCCGTGGCGCCCTTATAGCCTTATAGGGGTGGCAGGATTGGTGTTAATTGTTGCTGGGCCATCTGGTCGGGGTGGGGGTATATTTATTTATTTTCTTTTGTTTAGTTAAATTTGTATAATGCCATGGCTTCCTAATCAGTCTTTTTTTGAAATCGTTGTCTACTGTACTATAGTGGAGGAGGGGGTTATCTGATTCTGGAGATGCATTTGCTTGTTTGTGGTCACATTGTTGTTTCCCGTCTCGCACGTTGTAGGGACCTTTTTGGACTTTAGTTGTATCCCGTCTGGGTGGAGCGTACAATTTGATGTTTATGTCAACAACTGTCCGTCTTCACCAAGGATTAAATATGTCAGCCCTATCTATATCTTGGCGGATCGTTCAGATATTTCATTACTTTGTCCAAGTGACATCTATTGGTCTTCATGAGTTGTCTTCCTTAGTATGTAAATGGCAACTAACCAAAAGCATGTAACAGCAGTGCATTGTACGTGGGTCTCAAATGGTGGAGGCAATTGACTTCAAAAAAATACTTTGTAAGTTTAACATCGATAGTATGTCTATATGCCAGAGAGAAGTCATTACATATGCATTTAAGGAAAAGTATGTATTTGTCCAAACATATACCGGCATTGAGAATTTTTTATGAAACCATTCCAATTGTGTGTTCCCCTTGTGTCGATCTTTTAAGAACAGGGTTCAAATGTGAAAAGATTGATTTTGATTAGATGCGGTGAGACCGAAATATCGGAACGATCCGCCAAGGTATAGATGGGGTTAAAACATTGGAACCATGACTAGCGACGATGACATCTGTCTTAATACGATCCTTTATATCCGTCATCTGAATTATGGGCTCGAAATATATGCTGCTAACGCAGTCTGTATCATCGCCGCTAAGTAAATGCCTTTCCTATTATCCCTATGCTATCCAACTTCACGGACATGTATGCTAATCGAAACATCATCGTCCTTTTCCATCGCATGAAAAAATCGGATGTAAATAATTGCCTTTAAACCCGTGATTATTATTATATCATAATAACTCCATAGGGGTACAACGAACATCACTAATAAAAACACAAACAATAGTTGCGGACAACTGTAACCAAACAAGTTCTTCAGTTATATTTTTTTTTTCATTACAAAGTTGCATAAATAATATTAAATATTAAATGTGCATGTATTTCATTAATTGTTGAAAGGTCGTCGAGTATTATTTTCAATGCATATCATGTAATACTGCTCTGTTCCTTAGACACCTAGTCGCATGTTGGTCAGCAAAAAAAAACGTTCTAATTGTTCCACTCATCTCCGATAGGGACGATGATGTTCCGAATGACACTTTTATGTTAAGAGTCTAGCAAAACAGTTTAAAAAACTTGGTCCCTTGCTTTGTTTGTTGTGATCACTTGCAAAGGTCAATATAATTCATGGTTTTATTGTAATTTAAAGTAACTAACATTCTTCGTTAAAGTGTGTTAAAACACACATTTTTGCACAACAAAGATGTTCATGTTTTTTGGCAAAATTCCATTGTGAAATCTTTAGTTTCAAAGGTGCGTGGTTTTTGCACACAGTCGGAATTTTGTCAGACTTTCCCATTGCATGCAAACACACACATACGCACACACACACACACACACACACACACACACACACACACACACACACCGTTCCATGTAAAGAATGGCCATTTTAACTTCACTCAAGACCATGGATTTTATTTTGTCCAAACGCTTTTAACGTCATTACTAAACCACATACCATCACTACTAATATCTACTTAAGCAATAGTTTCCAGCTATGGAAATTTAATGATTTCTTCAATTTGTTTGTAACAAAGTTCCGTGAAGAAAATTTAATTGCTAACTTTTATTTTAAACAGCTTTAAGTTTATAAGAATCATTTTACATCTATACGCGTGTTCGTTTGCCAAAACTTTACCAATTTCGGAAGCATCATTAGAATAATCACGGAGTCTTTTTCAGAGCTTTGAAGAACCGATAATGTTTTGAATGTTTTGTGTTCCTTCTGTGTGACTAACCCACTTCCTAGGAAGATGTATATGCAAAGCGTCTTTAATAGGAATCTAAGGTACAGCTGAAAAAGAATTAGCCCGTGGAAAGCCGTGATAAGAAATTCGCTCTACTGGGTGAAAAGAATTTCTAGGTATATAAAAAAAAAATCCTTTTTGGCTGTCGAGTGTTGAAACAATCTCTGATAACAAGATTTTCGAATTAGCTCATGCGGTGCACATATCCGATATCGAATTGGCTTTACCCCAGATTGATCTAGCCATCCATGTGGGCGGAGTACAATATTTTCAAGATAGCAACCATGGGGCTATATTAAGGATTTATTATTTTCATTATGAACCAACTAGACACCATGAAAATACCTTGTCAAAGTTACTTTCCATTTAAAAAGAAGTTAAAACAAATTTTTCAAGAAGGTCACCTACTGAATGTCAGATCAATGCCATTATAATTTGGGATCAACAAAAGCTTTTAACGACATTTTTTATTATTGATAACCCAATATTGATATGAGCATTCATTCAGAAGTACTGATAACAAGATTTTCAACTTGACCACGGTCTCAAATATATTAGGCATATAATTGGTACCATTTCATTTTAAACCAGACATAATACTAGTCCTCGGGTCATAACAATATTAGTTTCCATTCAGGTAGAATAATGATAACAAGATTTTCAAGTTGCAATTCGGTGGCAGAGATATATGGTTGCATCACACTACCACAATCTTTATTTAGAATCAGCAATACATTATAAGAAGACTTTTAATGAAAACCCTATGTTCATATAACCATCCGTGTAAGAGGAGTATAAATAGCATGGTTTTATGGATGGCCGTTATGGCGACCATATTAAAAGTTAGATCGGTTCCATTTTCTTTTAGGGTCACCTAAACATCGTTAAAAAGAAATAACAGTAATCCCGAAAGTAGTTTAGAAGGAGTAGCGACAAAAATTTGTACTTAGAGACGGACAGGTGAAGGACGACGTTCATGAGACGGACGACCAATGAAAGTCCATCCATAAGTCTTCTGGTCTATGACCAGTTTTCTTTAGAACCAACTAAAAGATCATAAGAAAACTCAATGTCTTTATGACTTTCCGTTCAAGAGAAAAAGTGTTAAGACGATTTTTAAGACGGCTGTTATGGTGACTATATTAAATGATAGGTGCGATTTTCCTTTAAGCCCAGCCAGATGTCAATCAAAATCCTTCAGTGAAAACCCAATGCTGATATACCAATCCATTCAAGAGAAGTTACAAGATTAGTAATATGCTGGAAGTCTGAGAGCAACATTTTGACTTCGGATCGAGGAAACCATGGGATGAATGGGTGTATACAATTTATATGGCAACCCTGTAAGTTGTGTAGAAGGAGTAACGATAACAGGCTTTTACTAACGGACTCACTGGATGACCATCCCATAGCACTAACGGATTCATTGACTGACCATCCCATAGTAATAACTGACTGACCATCCCATAATACTAACTGACTGTCCATCCCATAAACTCTTCTGGTCTGTTACCAATAGAATCAAAATTAGAAGCCAGGGTAATTTTAATCTGGCAAATTTGACAATTATATTTATGTCAACAGAAGATTTGATGCAATCTTTAATTGTAGATCAGACAGTTAAATGTTTTCAAAGGAGTCAAACTGATCAAGCCCAATATTTACAAATGAGACATAATTACTCTCGCATTTGCAAAATATCAGGATCAAAGGTATTGCCTACAATCCAACTAATAAAATGTTTCACCAATAACGTCTCCAGGACGATGAAGAAGATTCGGCAGGCTCTTTTTCTTAAAATTATCTAGTTTAATAAGTTTCTTTAATATTAAGCGTGATTCAAAATATATATGCCAACTGTTTCGACGAGCTTGACATGTCTGATTTATTATTATGGGATTGAATAATGTAACGATGTGAGTAGCGCTTGTATTTCATCCACAATACCGCATAAACTAATATCGTTTTCAAATAATCTTTTCCCATTTACCTAAACAAGAGATGAATGAAAGGTCATAATAAATGCAATTGGCAATATCTTTATCGCTATATCGTTGCAAGTTTATAAAATATAACTTGATCAGACAGGAAACTGTTTATTTTCTGTGCATGCCCAGTGTTAAATCGATCCTATCAGCTGCAGCAGTCTTCAAGCTTCGCCGCATGCGTACCGTATACACCATTTTATAGTATAGCTGACAGAATACTGCCCATGGGCGCCAGCGGGATTTTTTGCAGGCTGGGTGGGTGAGGTCTGTCAAGTCCAGGAGAGTCAGTATAAGAAGCAGTCTGAAACTAAAGTTAATATTTATTAAGTGTTTTTGAACAGAATCTTGTGACATTTTCAGCTTCATTTACATAATTAAACTTGTCGGAATTATATATATATATATATATATATATATATATATATATATATATATATATATATATATATATATATATATATATATATGCAGCACGATTCCCGGGGTTCGGTGAGAGTGTCACGTGACCCCTCCCCTTTGATCCATGCTGCGTGTTCCCCTGATACCGTCTACACTGTTTTATAGAACAAGGAGAAATGTATACCGTACACGCTAGTCTATTGAACAATACAAATGCTTACTCCCGTGCGAACTTACTAATATGCCCGAAACAGCAATGTTACTATGATGCGAGATCGTGGTCAACGTACACCGAGAAAATCATTTTTATACACTGCAGAAGCATGTAAATTTTCTACAGGCAAAAATATTGGAATCGAATCTGGGTGTGTCCTATTTACATTTTTAATTCGTGTGGTAGATAAGCATACACGATTATTCAATGTAACGTATCGTGATTGAAAACCTCCTCATTGATTACAGATAATTAGTAAATATTATTGTAAACAAACAGTATATTTACCATCTGATATAAATCATGGGAAATTCTTGAGTATTAAGTTTCATTTCAATATACGATTGAGTTGCAACCGAAGCACATACTTTGCGCGTTTGCGTTCCAAAAAATGGACTCGTAAGGTCAGTTTAGTAATATCATTTTTCCTGTGTTGAATTAAAATTATAGAAATCCAAACATATTCTACATAATTTAATTGCGGCTATGCAAAAAAAAAAAAAAAACCTCCGGTGAAATTATAACTTGACACAAGTTAGCAATGTTGCCATCAAGATTTTAGAAAATCTTTTTATTTATTTTTTAACACAAAATTCATGTTCAGTGTAACTGACCAACAGCTGTGAAATCGTACCCGTGATTATATGTAAAGGGGGGCTTTAAGATATTAGAAAGGTTTTATATATATATATATATATATATATATATATATATATATATATATATATATATATATATATATATATATATATATATATTGTGAAAAAGGTGTGTGTGTGTGTGTGTGTGTGTGAGAGAGAGAGAGAGAGAGAGAGAGAGAGAGAGAGAGAGAGAGAGAGAGAGAGAGAGAGAGAGAGAGAGAGAGAGAGAGAGAGAGAGAGAACGTTTTGCTTAAGAGAAGAACTGAAGCTAGAAGAATATTTTATCTGGAAGAGGGAATGTGAGAATTAAATGGGCTCGAGATTTACATGACATGGGCATCCTTATCTGTACCTTTTATTGGTATCTCCACAAATGAAGCCAATTATAAGATTCCAGTTGATCATATTCCATGTATCTGCATAAACAAGTTTCAACCAAAGTCAAACTAATTTTCCACAAAGAACCGTGATCGCAATAGGGCTAACATGTTCTCCGTCTGCAACCTTTTAACTCCTAAGTAGGAGTTAGGAGATGTCGCTGCTGGGCCCTGGAGGGAAAGGAGATTTTATTAATTAGACTGGCGTTTCTAGTGTAAATGAGTCATATCGAATTGAATATACAACCCTTGTCGTGCAGTATAACTGGAAAAGGAACGTCCTCGCAATGTAGAAGTCGCGTACATTATTGTTGTTAGCTTTGAATGGTGTTGGTGTTGGTAGTAATGGCAGTAGTAGTAATAATAATTATTTGTTTTTATGATTGTGATGTTTTGTAGTAGTAGTAGTAGTAGTAGTAGTTGTTGTTGTTGTTGTTGTTGTTGTTGTTGTTCTTGTTGTAGAGTTTAACGCCATTTTCAGCACAAGATATGTTATACATAGCGACCAATATAAATAGTGGAGGAAGAACCCGGAAAACACCACCGACTTACAAGCTTTCTCATTTATCCACATTGACCTAATACGAGACTCGAATCCACGCAGACAGGTAAGCTGGCAGTGATCCATAACGGTGAGCGCTTTAGACCACTTGGGGCCCCAGTAGCAGCAGCAGTAATAGTAGTAGTAGTAGTAGTTGTGAATTCATGGTGGATACCGCTGTTGCTTTAAGTAGTACATTTAGGCAATAATATTGGCAGAAGTAATATTAGTAATCAAGGAGAAAGAGACAGGGTATATCACCATTATTTAAAATACGTTTATCTAATTTATATAAATATAAATTTTAACATCAAATTCTTATATTTGTATGATTTGACCAGTCGGGCTTATAACAGAGGCAAGGCGGTAACAGATACCTTTACGGCGACGTACCATCCATCTGAAGATCAGCAGAACTGAGTAATCAGTCTTACACACACGCTTTACTCAAGGTACCGTAAAATAAAAAAATAAAATTTTAAATTCGAGTTATTGAGCAAATGCAAGATAGTAATGTCTCATCCTTTATGTCGATGCAATGTACTGATATTTAATGTTTAACCGAATCAAGCAATGCAAGTCAATCATTTCTTTAATTCCAGAATGAAAAACATAAAATTATAAAATTACATGTTATAAAATATCTTATTAAATATGTTACTTGCATTGCCTTTTCCCAGATGTATCTTTTTCTTTTTCTTTTACCACAGGTTGGTATTAAGAACAATTTCGATTTTATCTGTCTTTCCAAAACTTTATTGTATTCCGGTGTTTAGCTCAGACCAAATAAATTCTTGAGGTTTGGTCAAAGAGCTACAATACTGTTTGAAAAATTGTTACAGGTCATAAACGACAGGCTACAAACAGATGTAAATAGACATTAACAACAGGTTTCCAACGGATGGAAATAGACACTGACAACAGACTACCAACATTGGAAATATACATTAAGACAATAAACAGATGGGGAAAGACATTAACAAAAGACTACAGACGATGGTAATAGATATTAACAACAGGGTTCTAACGGATGGAAATAGACATTTACAAAAAGGCTACAAAAGGATGGAAATAAATATTAAAAAAGACTACAAAAGATGGTCTATTAACAAAAGACTAAATGGATGGAAATAGACGCAAGAAATCGATAATCCTCTGTGAAGAAACTATTCGTCACATTTTATGTGTACAAACAATTGATAAACTCTGTCCTCAAGGTAACCTATACGTGTGCAATACTAGCTGTATTTTTTCATATATGTCAATTGATAATTACATGGTATATAACGTTGGAAGGTTTCAGCTCTGAATTAGCTCTTTATTGCTCTATGAGTTACGAGGTATACGACTCAGCTGGCCTAAAATTATGATGTTTCCATTCATTATTTGACAAAATAATACAATTACACAATTCAGAAAACAACATCACGACGTCCCCATTCATTAATGTACAAAATAATACAACTACACAATTCGGAAAACACAATCACGTTTCCATTCATGAATTCATAACTTTACAAAATAATACAATTACGACAAAATCTGTTTCTCTCTTATTATTCAATCGCTGACAAGACACAATTATTATCTGTATGGTGTTCCTATTTCTTAAATTAATTTGTTTTTTTCCACATGAAGGAATCGGGCGCAACACATTCCATTTCCACAGGAATGATCTGGGCGCGACACATTCTATTTCACTGTTATGACCCTGTAGTTAAATTACATGTTTGTTAAAATTTGAATTCCTTCTATTCTTTATTTCATTTTTATGTCATTAAAATATAATTATTGTTATGATGATGATTATATTCACATGGTCTGATATTTTGTTAAAAACATCGTGTTTATTTAAAACGTAAATAGGAATCGCGTAAGCACGATGTTTAATTGACGGTTTTGTCATATTAAGTAAACAGTCGGAAATAGCTATGTAAATGATTGGCTGTGACCACAGTCATTACTAATAATACTTGTTGACATTCTATACAGCGATGTGGCTAGATTTCGAAATCTTCGTGATTTCTTTATGCTTGTACATGGTGTGATGTATTAGTTTGCTTTTAAATACTGTTACCTGCGACATAGTCATAGTCGAGAGTCATATTTTAACATCTTTGAGTCACATCATAACATCTTCCTGTGCTGGAGAGAGTTGTTCGTTCATGCGTATGAAGAACAACATGTATTTTATTATTGGTGATAGCTGTACTTCATCTACCTTTAAGAGAATAATTATTTTCCCTGGAGAACTACACAACTGGTTTTGGATAAAATATTTGCTGAAACTATGTCTCAATTGGAACAGGACAGTACAAATTTTGATTCACCGTGAAAATTTTGGACATTTGTGTCAACCTTCGTCTGATGTCATCATTCGCAATCTTGTAACGGAATTGAGATTCAGACTACGTCAATTTAGAACTGTTTATTCACAGGACTTATGTGTTTTCACAATTTTAGGACAAATGTTTGGATCTTCTTGGTAAATCGTAATTCTTTGTTTAACATTTTTACCTTTTCGCCGTGTTTTCAGGGTAATACATTATTTTTGTTAAAATTTACAAAGGTTGTTGTCTTCGCTCTTTTCTTTGTTAGTTTAAACGAGCCATTCCATTACATAACACCACATGAATGATCGGGGCTTGACGTATTCTATTTCAACATGAATGATCTGTTCAAGACTGTCAAATACATGCTTTTCAACAATAATGATATAGCACGTGTTAACGTTCTAATAATTATACCAGTAGTCAATTGCTATTTTTATAAGGTCTCGTTTTAATAAAAATGTTATGATAAATTTTAAGAAAAATATAAAAAATGTATTTTGTACTTTACTAGAGTGCTACTAAAAACAACTTTCTAGCACACGTAATTCATTTCGGGCACTTGCAATTGAACTCATCGACAAATATATTACATGTGGCCTAATTGCTTCGATCGTCCGCCTAGACTATGGAGGTCGCGAATAAGAACCTCTGCCGAGTAATACAAAAGGATTATATAAATGGTACTAACCGTTGCCTCGCTGGGTGCTCAGCAATAAGAGGTTAGTATTATTACTGGTCGGACCGGTGTCAGGAAGATGTGACTCGGTTGAACATGATGCTGCGTGTCTACGGCATGATGCCCCTGTGCTAAACATCAGTATTAACTGCCACACTGCAGACATTGCAGCGACGTTGAAAATCCAAAAAGATAATACATCACACGCATTTTTTTTAAACAAACTAGAAAAATTGAACGTGTATTCAAAGAACAGGAATAAGTGTATGTGGTCGTGGCTAAAAAGCGCTGCTACCTATGCGCTAAATAACATGTCTAGAATGGAATCAGCAAAATGTTATAACACACTGAATATGAGGGGGGGGTTCAAAGTTAGAATGACGTATTTTTGGTGCATCTAATAGAAGGCCACTTGTCGTAAACAAAAATGTATAATTCACGTCACGTAAAAAAAATCGCTACATCAAACAACGTTAAGGAATAATGTTATTTGGTAAAACATTTTTTTGACGCAAAAATTTTTTTTTTGTTGCGTCATAAATATAATCTCATTACCTTGTTAATTTCATATAAAAGTATGATTTTTTAAAATTTATTCAATTATACCAAGTATAACTGACCGCAAACAGTGTTATACTTGCAAGTACTATTCAAGAGATTTTAAAAATTAAAGTTGCTAAAGAACATTATTTTTCAGTCTTTTCTTCCTGAGAGTCTTGATCTGGAGTATCCTTCATTTCAATTCATTTTGAATCGTCGTACAATCATTTGTAACGGTGGACGCAAACAATGTAGGTAAAACTTATTTGAAATCAATATTTTTGGCATAGTTACCACATATTCACGCGAAGAAAACTCGTCTCCATAGGATACATACTTAACATAACTAAGTAATGTGAAGTTGTGTTTTGTAAAATATTCTTGCTTTTATAATAAATTTTCCACAAGGACAAACTAATCATTAAAAACTGGTGTCCAGTAAAGTAACAATGCACAAAGTCAAAACGGAGTAAATGAGAAATCAATGTAACTTCAATCTAATGTATCCTGAACAAAATGAATATATTCAATACTTTATAGTAGCACCAACATATATGTGACTATAAAACGGAAAACAAAAAGTTGCATTTAGACTCAAGAGTTACGATGAAGTTTAATTTTGGGATTATAAACCTGTACAATGTCGCAAGTTATTTCACGTTCATACTCTAGCAAAACCTTACAAACTAAATATAAACATGTCTCAGACAAAAGTCCACTCCTAATATCAGCTGTGGCTTGAATAAATGTTGAAACGTAGATATACACCAATAAGATGATCATATTTGAAGTTATCTTGTACCCTAGAGCTGGTAATTAGATACGGACATCTTCTTCTTGGGCGCATGGCAGGACAGTACCGCACAGATTAGGGTAAGTCCAGATCCGGCAGCAGCAAGGTAAAATGACCACGAAAGGGTGCAGCCTCCTGAAAAGAAAATCTATATGTATATTTTTAGTTTTAAATTTAAATATTTCACTTTACGTAAACAGTTACGGTGCAAAGCTATTAATGTTACGCATTACGCTGTACAAGAATGCACGTTTATTACCAACATTCAATTCATATAAACATTTTGAAAATTAAAGCACTAGAAAACAGATTTTAAAATTGATGTTAAAAACTTTTCGTCTTCTGTAAACCCAAATCTGTGCTTGTAATCTTCTTTACAAAGAGACAAATAAATCCCAAAGAGCAGTTCATGTCATATAAATCGGCAAAATGTTTTTTGTTCCTTTCGTTGCTTTGCTTAATTAGGTTTACTTTTAGTTCTAATAGCATATTGACCAGCTCATCATCGCAAGTCACAGATGGCAATCGTTACGCCCCTATATCGCCTGTGTCCGCTTGTGCGAAGGTTTCCTCGTTTTCTATGTATCTACGTAAACGTAGCTTCACCAATAACTGCTAGCGTGAGATTTTTTTATCGCTATTTATGACCCAGCATGTGTTTTAAATACTCACCCATAACGTACGACCTGGACGTAAAACTGCATGCCTCTTGAACTTCTCGTGAATCCCAACCATTAGGATAGAGTCCGACTCCTGCTCCCATCAAAAGACCTACAATCAGAAAGACCATAATTTGAATTCATTCTTCAACTATCGAGAGGAAAAAGAAGACCAAAAAGATGTAAGGACATAACAGAAAGTTAAGAGAGACAAGCGAAGATAAACAGAATAATTAACCCATAAACTTATACAACCGCCATGAATTTGTCGTAATTATGTCTTCAGGGTTTCACATTTCCATCATTACTCGTTCAGTTTCACGTCTCAACATAGAGTTGGTGCTAATTACCAAACAGCAATGTGTTGTTTTTACAAAACACAAATCTTGATTTGAAAGTGTGCATCAAAGCCAGAATGTAGTTTATCTATCGCAAATTGGCTTGCCTACCTAATGAAAAACTATGCAACTATATTTGTATGACAAAAGAGTTAAAAAGGAGGCATTGCAAAGTGTGGTTATTGTTCGCAGATAGACGGTAATAGGGTACAACAATAGGGAAACGACAATTTTGGGGGACTCATTTGAACAAAATGCATGTGACGTGACTTGCCATTTGAACAAAGGACAACGGTCAAGCATGTGACATACTGCCATTTGAACAAACGACAATGGTCAGGTACGTATGTGACTTACCGCCATTTGAACTTAAATTACTACGTAATTTCTTTAACATTTCGCATACTTGTCATTAACCAGAAATTTTTTTTAATAAGATAAAAATTTATGTGATACTTTCGTCGCATAGCAGCAACTGCTAAAGTTTTTCTTCTATGTTTGATATCACCTTTCCTTACGTTGTGTGTGTGTGTGTGTGTCTGATTTTGGAAAAAAAATTTTACATAGTTTTAACAATTTTTCAGTCGTATCGCTACTATGTCTGTAATGTGACAGTTTATAGTGATGCCTAGCCGCAGACATTAAACATGATGTCCCACCCAGTTACATTATCTTGACACCATACCGACCATTCCTAGCATCAACTCTTAATGCGAGCTCCTAGCAATGCAGCAGTTAGTACCAGTTTTATGTCTTTGGTATGAACCCTATGTTGAAGGTAAGAAAGAAGATCGTGTCCTTAAAAGCAGTAGACACGTGGATTACATATTCTTTACGAAAACTTTGTTTCCTCCTGCTAACAATTGTTTCAACTTTACATACGATGAAAACTGACTCAATCTAATGACAAGGTTATGATGACAGGGGGTTCTAAAACATGAAATAATATAAGTATCTTCCTCCATATTTTCTCTTACCGCCTTGTCAATCGTACACGTGAAAAAATTACCTTGTTAAGGATCCTTAAATGTTATTATTAGATGCATTCAATTTTCTTGGTCGTGTTTACACTGACCTGAATGAAGTACCTGTCCATGCCCTGTCTTAATGCTTAACAGGACACTTGTTCGAAAGAGATGTACAAACTATGTCCAGGAGCCTGTCTTATGCTTAACCGGAGACTTTTTCGAAAGAGATCTACAAACTATGTCCAGGTGCCTGTCTTATGCTTAACCGGACACTTTTTCGAAAGAGATCTACAAACTATGTCTAGTTGCCTGTCTTATGCTTAACCGGACACTTGTTCGAAAGAGATCTACAAACTCTGTCCAGGTGCCTGTCTTATGCTTAACCGGACACTTTTTCGAAAGAGATCTACAAACTATGTCCAGTTAAAGTAGTAATAATTTTAAATTGCAGTCAGACAGCCAACGTATTGCCATGCAGGTTTCTTCCCATTGATTATTTTATCCTTACACATGAAACATAATAATATCAATTAAGTTTCTCAAAACTATCTTTTATGCTTGACAGACACTAAAGAGATCATAATCCTTTCTTGAGGTAATATCGTTTGTGTAGTCGTGACATAATGCGCATATCATGTTGAGTGATCCATATAAAAGTAAACCTTCCTTAAAATCATGTTAGCACTATCAAATAAATCATATTAGCATTGCCATATTAACCATCAGCATTACCATATGAATCACGTTAGCATTGCCACATAAATCATTAGCATTACCATATGATCATATTAGCATTTCCGTATATAAATCATATTATCATTGCCATATAAATCATATCAGCATTACCTAATTAATATCAGCATTACCTAATTAATCATAGTAGCATTATTATAAAAATCATAATAACATTAACTTATGAATCATATCAGCATTACCATATAAATCATATAGTATTACCATATAAATCATTAGCATTTCCATATAAATCATTAACATTACCATATGAATCTTATTGGCATTACCGTATAAATCATATTAGCATTGCCATAAAAATCAAATAAGCATTACCAAATTAATCATATTAGCATCAATATATAAATCATACTAGCATTAACTTATAATCATATCATCATTACCTTATAAATCAGTAGCATTACATATAAATTATATTAGCAATACTATATAGATCATATTAGCATTGCCATATAAATCATTAGCATTGCCAAATAAATTATATTAGCATTACTATATAAATCATATTAACATTGCCATATAAATCATATTAGCATTATCAAATTTATTGCATTAGCATTACTATATAAATCATATTAGCATTACCATATGAATCATAACAGCATTATCATATAAATCATATTGGCATTACCATATGAAAAGCCTTTGTGCAATTATAATACAACTGTTATACTTAAATTATATTAAAATAATATTAAGAATATAAAGCAATTTGTCTGCGACAAATAACAATACCTTCTTTTTCCAAAAATGGCTCTGAAGTAAATCGTTATGAAGGTCACGAAGGACTTTTCGAAAGGCTTTTTGTCGCAAGTTCCAAAGCGTATGTAAGTCCAGGCAGTAATTTAAACAGTACTTTTTTTAAATACATTCTTAACATTCTTTAGTAATAACAAGGCATAAGAATCGAGTACATATAGATAAATTTGGACATACAGCATAACAGGAATGCAGTTTAATTATACTCCTTATAATGTGAATTTTATAGCATACGCCAGGAACACCTTTAAAAGGTAACCCCACTGAAAAAGATTCCGATAACATTTTGGTATTGTATAGTATAAAAAAAAATGTAGTTCTTTGGAAAATGACACCGTTATCAAGTACCATGTCTGTTATCGATCCGTAATCCATGTTGGTGATTGTTAAACATTTGCCTTAAAGTCAGATGTAATCTTAAATTATGCGCTGCGTTGGAAATTTATAATTTTTATGCAATTAAATGTGCAATTATTTATTTTCTATTTCAACGGCTTTTGTACAGGCTAATTTAGCAGTCAATAAATTTGTGTTGAATGAGTAGTGTGCTCTAGTGGACCACCAGATCCGTTAACGTTTTGTACCATTTTGCTACTTTATTATGTATGGAATTTCTGAGTCGTTCAACCACTTGTTGGATTCTTGCAATCCAACACACACACACACACAGACACAGATAGATAGATAGATAGATAGATAGATAGATAGATAGATAGATAGATAGATAGATAGATAGATAGATAGATAGATAGATAGATAGATAGATAGATAGATAGATAGATAGATAGATAGATAGATAGATAGATAGATAGATAGATAGCACTGTCTGTTCTGTTTGGTATATATTTATAATTCTTTGCAATACAAAAATCCTATATACCTGGATTTCTTTCATAGGAATCTGGAACGACTGTGCATATATGAGAATTATTTACCAGGTCGTCATGCGAGTGTGTCAGCTACGCACAAACTCGTATATATAACACCGACTCAGTGCCATCACATTTTGGTGGTGCGTGCTTAGTCGTGACGGTATATGAGCTGGTGCGCGCAGGCAAGGCGATGGGTGCCGATTACTCGCGGACCTGTTCGAAACTCGGTAGAGTACGAATTAATTTCTCTAACCTGGATTATAGCATTGTTTGTATTAAACTATATATAACTATTTCCTCGCCGTTTCCGAAAGAAAAAAGAACAGAAAAGAAAGTTTACCTAAAATTTTGTTGACATTGTCTATTATGAGATTTATAACCAAAGTTTAAAATGAAAAATAATATCAGAAGTGTACAATCTATATATCTTTCAACAACACAAAATGTGTATCATTGACTGTTTCTTACAGCATTGAGTCATTATATACTGTATTTCTATCTTAGGATATTGGTTAATACATCACATCAGTAAATTCAAAAAGAGGAAGGAAAAATAAAACAGGAGTCATAGGACGGGACTGGCACTCTACTGGGCAAAATGAATTTCCAGGAAATAAAAACAAAAACATATTTCCTTTTAAATGTCGAGTTTAGCGAAAACAATACTTTTAATTTAGCTATTGTTTTAGGCATACTGGATTCCAGACTGGCACCATTGTATTTACGAGAAAGTAAACATCAGTTGCAATGCTTTTGGTGAAAAATCAATGTCATAATGATAATCCATTCATGGGGAGTAGAGACAACAAGATTTTTAAGACAGTCTATGCGGTTGCCATTATCAATGTATGATTACATAATTTTAATTTAGGACTGGTTGAAAAGGCCTGTCATAATGGTCACTCCTTTAAGAGGTGTAGTGGCAACAACATATTTTAGACAGTCATCGTGGCAGCCATATTAGATAAACGACTAGCACTATTTGCATTTAAAGCTAACTTGGTATCATAAGTCTCTTTGTGAAATTCCATTTTGATATAATCATCCATTTGAAAAGGACTAGAGACAACAAAATATGACTTTCCATTCAGAACGAGAAGTAATAGGAAGAGTGTCAAGATGGCTGCCGTGGGAGGGAGGATATTAGATGCCAGATGAGCATTATTTTCATTTACAACCAATTAAAAATCATAATAAGTCAGCCAGACATCACCAGAAGTATTTAATGAAACCCCATATTGATACGACCAGCTATTCTAAACTAAAGTATTTTCAATGTGGCTGCTGTGGCGGCCATATTGGACTTCAATTTAACACATTTTACTAATAACTAATAATTAACAAGGAACATAATAAGAATTTTTGCAAAACCCACCCGTCCATGGAGGTGGAAAAAAAAATTATAAAAGTTTTGAGATGACCACTGTGAGAGCCATACTAAACACCAACATTTTCATTTAGTACCAACTAGACATCGAAAGTGTTTCAGTGAAAACCCCATGCCGATACAATCATCCATTCATGAAAAGTAGCGATAACAAGGTTTTCAAGATATCTGCCATTACTGATCGATTGGATATCAGCTCGTTACTATTTTCATTTAGCATCAACTAGACGCTATAAGAAATCTTTCAGTGAAAAGCACGTGGTTAAATGGCCATGCATTTAGGAGGTGAGATGAAAAAAATATCAAAATGCTGACTGTGGCAACCATACTGGATGTCCAAGTAGAGCCATTTCATTTCGGACCGACTAGACCATGGGATGAATGTGTTCTGTCAAGATTAAAGACGTTCTTTCGAGTAGTTTAAGATAATTAGCGATAACAAACTTGTAACGGACGGACTACGGGCAACCCCCTTCCCCCGTGATTCTCTTCTAGTCTTTGATAAGTAGTGCAAAGTCTGTATTTCAGAAACGTTTCACTGGATCTTTTCTGTTGGAGTTCAGAAGACTCGCCAAATATGATTTATATTCACCCCGAGAGATGATCCTAGATTGTATCCACATCGACGAATATCAAGACAGTATCCTAGTTCATGTCAGTAACAACTCAGCACTGATCAGCTGAATGGAACTGGGACTAATTAGCAACTGTACAAATACCCAGGGCAACGTGGTATGTGTACAAATACTCAGGGCAATGTGGGGATGTGTACAAAATCAATATTTCACATGAACAAGTTGTTTGTACTATATCCTATCAACAAATTTCATTTTGATACAAGGGGGTAGATGCCAGGGATGGACTTGTAATGTATTTATTTTTAACAGTATTAAAACATATTGAATAGATCTAACACTTGAACTTGACCCATAACCTCCATTCCCAGTAGTGTCTGCTGAAAATTGCTACAATTAATTACAAACTAGCTTCTTCAAGTAGACAAAAGCTATAATGTGCCTAAATAGTTAATAATTCCCTCTACCCTAGGCCTGGTAGACACATATACACTTCATCAAATCCACTAATCAACATAATGGAAGTCCAAGTAATGCTAGTCAAGCAGGAACCCACGGCTTTACATCTTCACCTAGGCAGGCAAAAGCCACATAGGGTCAAAATATAAAACACCACATCATAGGGTCAAAATATAAAACACCGCCACATAGGTCAAACTATAAAACACCGCCACATAGGGTCAACATATAAAACACCACCCCATAGGGTCAACATATAAAACATCGCCAAATAGGGTCAAAATATAAAACACCACCACATAGGGTCAAACTATAAAACACCGCTACATAGGGTCAAAATATAAAGCACCACCACATAGGGTCAATATAAAACACCATCACATAGGGTTAAAATATAAAACACCGCCACATAGGGTCAAACTATAAACCACCGCTACATAGGGTCAAAATATAAAACACCATCACATAGGGTTAAGATATAAAACACCGCCACATAGGATCAAAATATAAAACACCACCACCTAGGGTCAAAATATAAAACACCGCTACCACCTCTTCAATCCCTCAAAAGAGTGAATTTACAGTCATGTAAATCAAGTGTACAACTTGTGACTATGATAATGATATTAGTTCAGGGCAAACTCGTTCATGGTTTTTTAATCAATACCCAAAAAGTAATATTAGCTTTACAAATCAATAATCCCACAAAGACAACAGTCTCCATGATTTTGTATAGCTATTGTAGTGGAAGAAAAGTTTGTACCTCTGCCAGGTTACAACGCACGATATGATAAAGAACGCAATGAAATCCGCCTCGCTGGGAAGTTATCATTGTCTCCAGCTGAGGTTTTGAAACCTTGGAAGTCTTTGTTTTTTTTGGGGGGGGTGTTTGGTTTTTTTTATACTTTTTTTCTATTTAGAGTCATAACTATCTAAGGGCATTCTACACAAAATAATTCTCAGAATACACTAGATTAATTTAAACATAAACTATCTAATGCCATTTTGCACTAAAAAAATTCTGAGAATATACTTGATTAATCGATTGAATAGTGTGCTAGATCGATTCAGAAAACACTATTTTAATACGCACAACTCAACCTTCGCGATCAAACGATATATGTACGTTCATAGCATTCGTTGTTTTATCCCTTAAATGCGATAGACACTCACATATTTGTAACTCATCAAACCTGACCAGTGTGTATTTAAAAGCAAAGAATTTTGAAAAATTGAGTTTTGCGTAGTTTCACTTTTCTCTAGTCTTCACACCCAGGGGTAGATAATAAGCACTGTAAATGCCTTTCCATACTGCCGTAAAAATACTTTTTGTAAATACCTTTCTATGCTTTTCACAAAATAAAAAAGGTTCATTTCATCTTTCGTGTAATTGACGGTTGTCTGGCAAAAGTAGTAACATTCAAATTCAGATAATATTTGTTGGTATTAGCTATGCGTGTTATAACTAAGTGCAAGAGTAAATCAAGAGACTTAGCCGCGTAATTATATATACACACATATATATATATATATATATATATATATATATATATATATATATATATATATATATATATATATATATATATATATATATATATACATACATACATACATACATATATATACATATATATATGTGTGTGTGTGTGTGTGTGTGTGTGTGTGTGTGTGTGTGTGTGTGTGTGTATGTCCAGAATCATATAGCACGTAACAGACATAGCGAGACGAGATACACATGGGGTTCAGCCACAGCAATGAGACTGTCTGGGTCGTACTGTATGTACATAATTCCGTCCTAGATAACGCTGCATCGTCTGACTAGAAAGTAATTACGAATGATAACTGGTGAAAATAAAGTCAAGCTCCAGCATAAGCTCGCGTTCTTAGCATTAAGAAAAATGGCTACTGACATACATTTAAAAACAAATTTAGCCGCCTCTCGTCTCTCCCAACAGAGTAATTTTTTGAAACTGG
Source organism: Potamilus streckersoni (assembly GCA_016746295.1). NCBI lineage: Eukaryota > Metazoa > Mollusca > Bivalvia > Unionida > Unionidae > Potamilus > Potamilus streckersoni. The sequence continues at coordinate 1,784,275 of JAEAOA010000943.1, read as the reverse complement.
TGTGTGTGTGTATATATATATATATATATATATATATATATATATATATATATATATATATATATATATATATATATATATATATATATATAATTTTCCTCATTTAAGAAACAATTTCTGTATGAATTACAGTTTCATATTCACCAGAGTTAAGGTCACTCTTCATTAAAAGAAACAACTGTAGTGGTCAATCATCATGTATTTCAGCAAAATGTTGAAATTGTCAGGGTCTTCAGTGATTTTAAATTCCAAGATTAAATTTTTGTCCCAAAATCATAATTAACGTATGAAATAGTTTTGATCGTACTTTATTTATGTTATGCTGACAACAAGAGGACGTCTTCATTGACGATGGATGTATTCAAATGGAATATAAAGGAGACTAAAATAATTGTTACATTTAGTGCCATAAAACACCCTCTATCCATTTAACAATTTCTCAATAGCATTACTATATTTTGTGATTTGATTGTAATTTGGATTAATAACAAACCTGCACTAGACTGATGAAAAAAAAGAGACGAAATATTGTAATGCTTGTGATGTCCATGCATGTTTTAATCAGCTATAGTACCATGTTCAGCTGTTTTTAAACAGCTTTATGTTGTTGTAAATTTGGCCCAAAAGAAAACTGTGAAATCTACATTCATCTCTCCTAATCAATTTAACGTCATTAGCGGTGGACTATCCGTGCTAACTTAATATCTCTCAAAAACCAATTAACATTATTTCCGTACTAGAGAATTACCTCAGCATTCATCCTCCCTCCGTGTAGCCAGTTAACATCCTATGAGGTGGACTATCCTTAATAAATTAATACCTTTACATTCACCCCCTCCCCATAGCCAGTTAATATCATTCGAGGTGGACTACTAGATTATTACGTCTACATTCACATCACCCAAACCAGTTAACATTATTTACTTCTATCGTCTTCAGCATGTAGATGGTATTCACGATAGAGACAAAAACTTAAGTTCAAGTCTTACTTAATCAACAGAACACATATTGTGTCCGTAAAGAATAAACAGTCCAGCCCAGTTAATATATGTTTTGGTGTTCCACGCGGCCCTGTTCTCGGCCCCGCTCTCTTCCGATCTGAAGTGTTATAAATCGATATTCGGCGCCTCACCATTGTACACTGACGACATTCAAATATATAAATCTTGCTGCCCAACTGAAGAAAAGGTTACCATCCGAGGCGCATTTGGTGCATTTCCAATGTGAAATCATGGATGCCATGTAACAATCTGTGGATGAATGATGATAAAACTGAAGCCATCCTGATCATTATGCAAAGACTTTCTCATTCGCATCCTTTATCTCAGGCACTAAGTATCAGCAATATCAACATTTACACAGTCAGTATGAAGACAAGGTTTTACTTGAGACATAACACTCTCATTACAACCAGTACCGGATTTAGGCATAAGCTAAACAAGCTACAGCTTAGGGCCTCAAAGTCTGAACTCGGTCTGAAGATGACCCTCAAATTAATTTTATGACAAATATGGCCTTTATAGCGTCCCATAGCTTGGGGCCGCACTTTGGCTAAATCCGGCACTGATTATAACAACATGTAAAGAACTTATGGAGCGCTGCATATCTGGAACCTAGACACATGAGCTCCATTCACAATTTTGTTTTCTGTTAATGGCACTAAAATAATTGTGTGTTTCTATGTACATTCAAGATTGGACTATTCTAATTCACTTGTATCAAGTTGGTCTCAGTATTAACTGCAGATACTTCACAAAGTTCAAAACACGGCTGCTTGGATTATCCTTAGAGTACATAGAACTGTTTAACTTGTCCTACCCCCCCTACTCTGTCCTGTAACCCTCACTGGCTACTTGTTTGACCCAAAATTAAACACAAAATCTATTCACTATACTACATTTCATTGACTGGCTCGGTCCAGTCCAGTGTACATATCTAGCCTCACCCAAGTGTACATCCATCGAGAAATTTGCACACTAAGCGCTTGCTTAGAGCAACAGCCTAACTGTGGCACCAGAGAAAAGATTCAAATTGTTGATGATAAATTTGAATGAATTATATTTGACAATTTTAGATATGCATGTTCGAGTATCTTGATTTGGAATGATGGCAACAATGGTAGTTTCCACCTTTTAGCCTATAATATTTTTTTTGGGGGGGAGGGGAGTTGTTTTGTCGGGGGTAGGGCTAGTTTAACATTTTGTAGGAAGGGGGAGGGCACCATAATATTTTCAGTGCTTAGGCCCTGGAAAGCCTTAATCCGGCATTGCATTTTGCCTCATGCGAGACGGACTATCAATACTAGATTAATAAATACCTAAATACCAAAGTAACCAATCCTACAATATGGGAACCAAAGCAGATGAATAACCATAAATTATCACAAATACCTTGGATAATGTTCATACCAATACATGTTTAAAATCGAAACTAAAGTACTATTTAGATTTGTGTCTTCCTGTAATTTGTATGCAACCATTAACTAATTCTCTGCATTGGCTATTGTATTAAAATAAAACACTTTTAAAGGCTTTGACATTAAAATGAAGACCTTTTACAGACTTTTGCATTAAAATAAAGCTCCTTTATAGGCTTTGTATTAAAATGAAGCCCATTATAAGCTTTGCAAAACATGAAGCCCTTTCATAAGCTTGGCTAAACATGAAGCCCTTTTATAAGCTTTTGAATTGTGATGTGTCGAATTTTGAAACTGGTTGAAACCTAAGGTTAATTAAAATGAAGCCCTTTATAGACTCTGCATTAAAATAAAACACTTTATATATGATTGCACATTTAAAAACCCTTTTATAGGTTTTGTATTAAAATGAAGCCATTTTATAAGCTTTTGCAATGAAATATAACACTATTTATGATTTTACATTAAAAAAGCCCTTTTATATGCTTCTGCGTTAAAATTAAACCTTGTTCAAGAGCAGAGAGAATGTGCTATTAATCCTTTAATACGGTTACTACTGGAACAATTCAGTATGATATGTAATTACAGTGCAAAAGTTCACTTCCTGATATACTTTAAAAATATTCTTTCTTCCATAAGTTTCGTTTTCTTGATTATGTTATTATTCATTAATTTGTTTCTACATCCGAAACTATATCCGGTAAAATTGGGCCATGAAATGCATGCTGAAGATTTTAAATCACATCTTTGTGTCCTTTTAAATATAATCTAATTTTAGCGTGAAACATTTGCTTTGAATACCGTACATGTGTTTTGTGTCAGATTGATGTTATCACTTGTAAAATTCGGAAACTTCATCGCAAGCATGCCGTACATATAAATCAGCATGACAATATCCTTTGTTCACCGCAAAGGAAACGGATGAGAATCTTTCCGGAGGCAAACTTTATTAGATCAGTTTGGTGCCCCCTTCAGGGTTTTATGGTGGGGGTGAAAAGGGTTTGGAGAAACAAGGTTTAAAAGTATTAATCAAAACTCGCTATTGATAGTGTTGACATGATGCTGCCATAGAAACAGAAGGATTTCTACAACGTCTATGTTGCTCTACAGCAAGATTCACGCTGATATCTAAACAAAATCGATTAAAGCAATTCAACCGAATTCACCATCTGCACATCATACTTTCAAACTGTTATTATTTTTTCGTTAAATCTTATATTCAGCAAATTCTCCAGTTTTTTAATCGAAGAGAGAACTTTTCCTCAAAATTTTCAGTTTTAAAAATAGTCCTTGGATGGACCACGTTCATTGCGTCATGAATGAATCAGTCGTTGTAACGAACGCGTCTTTAACTGAAGGAAGTAAATGTCCTCTTCTGATCGTTGTCAATATCAACATGTATAAGAGGGGACAAAGTTAGCAATATAAATCTATAATATATTACCGTAATATCGTTTAAATCTCGTGTAAAACAGTTTCTTTTTACAGAAATAAGAATCCCACGAAAGAACCGATGCTATAGAGTGCGGAGAGAATATTCATGCATTCAAAATATGGGCATTTTTTTACCTGTCTCATGTTAGAACCATCTCCAATATTCTTGATCGATGACACGATTTTCAACGTAGCTGCTGCGGTACAAGTTTTGGATGTCAGCCTGGCGTCATTTTTATTGGCAAGACTAACTATTTTGGTGAAAACCCCATACGATAATGATCACCCAGTCAGGGACAATGCGATTTTTAAGGCGTCATGGATATACAGCAGGCAAACATTTCATTTACGACAACTACGTATTATAAGAAGTTTATTGGTTAAAACCCATGTTGACTTGGCCATCCATTTGGCGAAGAGTAGAAATAACAATATTTTTAAAATAACGGACATACGTCAGGTCGGCACCATCTACATTTATCAACAACTGGATATTATAATAAAGTTCGTTAGTAAAATTCATGCGTTACCATCCATTCATGAGGAACAGCGACAAAATGATCTGATGTTTGAGTACACGCGTTCATTTAGGACCAACTATACCACGAGATGATTGGGCATATAAAGTTTCAAGGCAATTCTACAAGTAGCTAGGATTGAGAATCGTCAACAAACTTGTGTTAACGGACGGATGGACATCAGACCAGCCAATAAGCTCTAATGATCTATTACCAGTAGAACTAAAAGAAAAAAAGTATTAAGAAATGTCTTTTTGAGAATTTTAAGTGCTTATACCAGTATATCGCTTATTGACCAATACCAGTTTGGTTTGTATTATTATTATGATTAATTTCACAACAATGAACTTTAAAACATTTCGTTGAATCAGACATCCTATATGCATTTAAGTTTATGTGATTATTTATGAAAATTCTTAGATGCCTTTCAGCTAAGTGAGTTCTGTGTCTCAAGATGACATGCATATATTGTCACTAAAGCCATACATGAATAATATACCTAACGAATATTCCCTTTTTACACCTGCTTCATATGGCAATGTCACCTATCAACGTGATGCAAGTATACATTTTTATTACATGTGTCCATCTTATGCTACATGATCATCTAGTCTCACATATTAACGATTTAATGCTTACAAGCAATGTGTCAATCATGCTAACATCCATATATAACTTTACTTTATATCAATCGTTCATCTGGTTTTTGATAAACGACAGTGTCATTTCGACTAAAGAAAAGTACTTGGGCATGCAATGTTCTTCCATTTGTTCTTGAATACAATAAAGTTAATAATTCAAGAATCTTAATGGACTCGAAAGAAACTACGACACAGTAATATATGGTTCAAGTGAATGCGCAACGAAGTTGTACTAGCATTACAAACAGCTGCATTTCTTCTAAATTACAAAAATAATTACTGTCTCACGTTTGTTTTGGTGGAAATAAAGAAATAAGAATGAACATAATGAATCCACTCGTTAGGAAGTCGTCATTCTCTGTTAAAAGAGTTCCGAAAGATTGGAAGACAGTTTGTGTAACCATTTCGAAACACAAACTATCTAAGGGATTTCGGCACGTGAAGAATTCTCAAAATATACTTGATTAATGTGAACATACACTGTGTAAGGCCTTTCTGCACGAATGTATTCTCAGAATATACTTGATTAATGTGAACAGACACTATGTAAGGCCTTGCTGCACGAATGTATTCTCAGAATATACTTGAATAATGTGAACAGACACTATGTAAGGCCTTTCTGCAGGAAATAATTCTTAGAATATACTTGATTAATGTGAACATACACTATGTAAGGCCCTTCTGCTCGAAAGAATTCTCAGAATATACTTGAATAATGTGAACAAACACTATGTAAGGCCTTTTTGCACGAAATAATTCTTAGAATATACTTGATTAATGTGAACATACACTATGTAAGGCCCTTCTGCACGAAAGAATTCTCAGAATATACTTGAATAATGTGAAAAAACACTATGTAAGGCCTTTCTGCACGAAATAATTCTTAGAATATACTTGATTAATGTGAACATACACTATGTAAGGCCCTTCTGCACGAAAGAATTCTCAGAATATACTTGAATAATGTGAACAGACACTATGTAAGTCACTAAATATTATTTCTCTTTAGAATATGGTTTAAAGAACTGCTAGAGTAAATATTTGCATAACTAGAAATATGAAATGGTGTACTTGCAGAGAAATATGAACAAAGGTAGTGTTCAACTGACCTCAGAAACTGCTGATGTCTGAAAATCGGTTACCGATGCAGCATTATCTAGGACTGAATGATGTGGATATACAATACGACCCAGACATTGTTACTTCTGTGAATGAACCACAGGTGTTTCTCGTTATGTGCTATAATTCTGGCTACATATAAATTACATTGATAAGCCCCCAATTTAACATTAATTTTATTCTCTCTTTAATTGTACCTTAACTAGCCACTTTGTAGCATTTGGTTATAACACTATTGCTAATGCGTATCAATATTAATTGAATATGAATGTTTCTACTTGTCCATACAGCCTTCATTTCTACGAAAGATGTAACTCTGGCTAAAATGAATCATAATGCAATGTTAACTTCCTGATGTACTACAGCAACGATCTTTCTTCCTTAAGTTTCGTTGTCTTTTTATGTTTTCAATTATAATATTCTGTATCCGAAACTATATCCGGTAAAATTGGGCCATGAAATGCATTCGGACCAGATTAGAAATCACATCTTTGTGTCCTTTTAAATATAATCTAATTTTAGCGTGAAACATTTGCTTTGAATATCGTACATGTGTTTTGTGTCAGATTGATGTTATCACTTGTAAAATTCTGAAAAACAAGCATGCTGTACATCCTGGTTTATATAAATCAGCAGGACAATATCATTTGTTCACTGCAAAGGAAACGGATGAGAATCTTTCCGGAAAGTAAACTTTATCAGATTAGATTGGTGCCCCGCCCCCACTGGGACTGGGTGTGGATGGGTTTTGAGCAATGGGGTTTAAAAGGATTAGGAAACAATGTGGTTCTATTTAGAAAGACAAAACAGCATACAAAAAATGTTAATGCACATACACAATCTCTTTTTATGCTGAGTTTCGAGGACCCAGTATGGTCTATTAAAAAATTGCATGAAAGCAATCTTTGTTTCAAAATGTAACATTTATAAACTACAGTTGAGACAATGTCTTTCGAACTATGTTGTATGACTAGCTTCAATCTCCCATATATATATATATATATATATATATATATATATATATATATATATATATATATATATATATATATATATATATATATATATATATATATATATATATAGTCAGTTAATGCATGTCTTACGTGAACATAGCTGAATAACCCCAGCTGCCCTTGCAATGGACTGAGTGACCGCACCTTAATCCCCATATATATATACCTATATATAGAAAATCAGTTAATGCACGTCTTACCTGAACATAGCTGTAAAACCCCTGCTGCCCTTGCAACGGACGGAGTGACTGCACCTCTAACACAAAGTGCCAAAATACCTGTGAAGGCCACTAGCATGGCAAGTCCGCACCCCACCCCAAGAATCAATGTGGCTATTTGCCATGATATGCTGGGTATATCCAGAAACGTTGTATATCTTCCACACTCCATCACCATCTCTGTTCTTCCCTCCACTTGACGGGGATAGTTACACCGGCGGAATACACCGAAATACACTGGGGTTTTGTTTGTCATGTGTCCAGACAACCAATAAGGCATGTAAAATCCAATACTGGCACCAACAGAGGCACAAAAGGACACGATCGCCCAAAATATTCCAACTCCTGACAAGTTGCTCATGGCTTTGTGCAGGTAATTACCGATTCAATTTCAGACAATTCTTCCAGGTATATCCAATCAATTTCGATACAGTCTCAATTCGTCGATATCTCTTTTTTTAACGTTGCTGAGTATATAGGTAAAAAAAAAAACCCTCATTTAATTGTCAACTATACAGTTTTACAAATTGAACAAAATTATTTGTGGAAATTTAAATGAAATAACATACTGATCCTCGAGACACTGATCAGCATAAACAGGGTTTATTTTTTTTTTTTTTGGTGCATTTTCAACCTGAACAGCACCAAAATTCCATGTGATGCATGTTTTAATCCAGCGGTAGTAGCGACGGTTTTTTACGAAATTATATTTTTATAATATTTAGCAGAATAAGTTTCTATTATTAAAAATAGGCGGTTCTTTGCAATCAGATAAAAGTAAATGAGATACACAAATAGCTGACAATATTTCAATGCGCGTGCTGAATGAAGCTCGCGCTAACTTCTGTGATTTGGATTAAAGATTTGAGCTGACAATTCTTTTGATGTTCATCTTAATCAATAAATTGAGGGCGCCCTCTATTTAGGCAATGGATGGTTCATCTGCTGTTTACACTTCATCTTGTTATAATGTTATCCATTGAGATACAAAATGATAAAATTCACAAAGAAACAGTACATAGTGCAATAGGTAAAAATGTCTGACCGAATTTCACACTCCGCTCATTCGCAGTACTGCACGTCTCAATGGGTTACGGATACAATAATATACGACTGTTCTCTAGCTGTGAGTACCTCAACCAGCCAATCAAACAATACAAAGAACACAGTTGTTATAGTCTATTTCAAAGAAGCAATGCGTTCAGCGAGCCCAAAGAACGATATTAAATGAGAAACAAACAAAACAAACAAACAAAAAACAAAAACATAAGCTTCATTCAACAGAGTACTTATTGATATAAGTAAATACAGTATTTCATCTCGAACCATAACCAAATATATTCATTTGGGAAATCAAAATTCTAATTAGATTTAGAGAATGCATTCCTGTAACAATAAGAATAATATTGTATAATCGATTTTCATACACAACAAATTCGGCACCATGTTAGTAAGATTCTTCGCACAGATGTAGTAACAAAACAGTAAGTCTGATTGCAGATGGTCAGACTAATATGGTATATAAATTGATCTCCCTTTGGAATGCTGACTGGGCTCCAATTTGTGCAACAGAAATAGCTAATCAATGTCACACGTACTCAACCCTTCTGAGATACATATGTTTCTTGTCATTGTCATTACTAGCAGACAGAAGTGAAATCCGGTGGTGCATTAGGATCGGAACGAGAATTATATAATTATATTTGGGAGAATGCAATTAAATTACGGTTTCCACTGATGAATGTTTTGTAATTCGCTATAATTTGAATTGAGAATGGGGTAGATATGCCTACCTCTCTGATAAAATCTCTCGCCAGCATCTGACTTAATTTTACCCAAATTCAGTAGATCGTATCAAGTGTAACTTTTAATGCATCATCATTACAAAACTAATTTAAACCTCAAAAAAAACATTTCTACATTTCCATCCTCTTTTTAAATGAAGATTTAAAATGTGAGGTATTTCACACCCGGTAGAGAAAGAAAAACAGATTTCAATATAACAGACTGCATTACCCCTTTTAAACCCGGAATGTTTGTACACTGTATAACATTGTAAACCAGCTCCTCTTCTTAATATCTGTGCATTGATCTGAACAGAAAAGAATGGTACACTGTCTGTTTTAGGTTATTGACTTGTGTATATTTGGAACCCAAACACCGATGTCGTAAGATAAAATTAGCTAACATTGGTATAATTTCTACTTGACATGAAATTGTATCAAAAATCACCGTGGCATCTAACTGTTTTGATATGCGCATTGTATCTGATCAAATCTTACATAATGCGATTGCCAACTTCTAAAACCAAGTTAAAATTTGAAGAAAAAAATCTTTCTATATTACAAAAGGTTTATTGGGTTTGACGCCATTTTTCAGCACATGATGAGCTTTGCATTGAGACCTGTTTATCTAGTGTAGGGAAAAACAGACACACACCCCCCTCCGGAATAACCATAGACCCACACAAGTACGTTACATACTGAAAAGCGTTATCACAATCCCACATTGGTCTAGCAGAGATTCGAACACAGAGGTGACATGACAGTGATCTGTAAAGGTTATCACCTTATACCACTCGGCCACACCGGTGCCTTTACATTTAAAAAAAAAAAAAACGAGGAAAACCAAGTCTGGTAAAATCCTTACTGGCTAAATATTTTCTAATTGACAACACTTTATATACAAAACCTCCTAATAATAGCTCTTTATATCGGCCAGGATTCGTTGAAAAGAGGACGATAGTTCATGTTGTACATTTTCCAGAATTTAATCATGTCTCACTGTGACATAAGCAGGTTTTTGACATTGAAAAATATATATATAATTTCTTGTTTTCCTTTTTAATTACTGTGAAGTTGGAGAACCTTACGGTATCTTAAAACCTGGCCTAGTTTTAACGCACGATAAACTAGTCCGCAATTCATTCCCTTTAACAATTGTGCATAGATACATTCACACAATAGGTCTCCTGGAATCCATAGATTAATCTATTTAATCCTTTAATCCTATAGTGTTGCGACTCTGATAGTACCTGGTATATATAACTTGCTGTAAATATATGTGCTTTGTACCAGGATAAAATTTCAATCGTCTAATATTTACTTGAACACTTAAATGTCACGTTATCTTCGATTAAGCCCGAGTCCCTCGCTCTGTGATTGTATTCGGCTTGTGTTCAGCGTGATTAACCCTAATATGAATTCATCGCCAAGTTGTTTACTTTTCAGATTTTGTCTAATCTTTGCCCTGAATATTACTTATATAATGCAAAGCAAACAATGCATGGCAAAAGCTTTCATCTTTGCCCTGCCTATCGCTTATAAAAAGCAAATCTAACAATGGATAACAACAGCTTTTAAAGCGCAGGGATACTGGGGGGGGGATCAAAGGAGGAAATTAATTTTATGCAGTTGCTGATGGTAAATCTCCTTAAAAACGAGTACATTTCAAATTCAGGAAATTATTATGAAATTAGGCATATTCCATTAGAGACATATGACACAGGAAATCGTGTAAGCAAAATATTAACACTTAGAGCCACAGTTTTACAATAATTCTCTCTCTCTCTCTCTCTCTCTCTCTCTCTCTCTCTCTCTCTCTCTCTCTCCTTCTCTCTCTCTCTCAGGGTTGTTAAAAAGTGGCTGAACATTGATTAATTTATTAATTTAAGTTTGAACCTATTATAACTTCTTTAAATCAATTTTATAAAAATGTTCGGTGTATCGTTGTCCGACAGCCATCGAGATCCTACGATCCACGCGAAATACTATAAACATCACACGCACACTCAAAACATTGTAGCGACAAAAATGTTATCTTTCCAGCGAATTTTATTACGGTTGTTTGGCTAGATCACAGCAAAATTTTGTCCAAAAAAGAAGCTCTCGGGTGTGATCGTAGTGCATATGCTAGTATGTCATACATGTAGATACTGTAATTACCGTGCGATTCAAAAAATTCTTCTGCAAGTGTGACATTCACTAATTCCGGTTTTAACTGTTGTTTGCATGAATGTTTATTCAGTGCCGTTTTAAGGCATAAGCTGGCGAGGGCCCCGCGCAGCAATGGTCCCCGCGGCGGCCCAAAAACAAAATTTCGGTCTCGGTTTTGTTAGCAGTTTAGTACTATATTATTAAATTTAACAAAATGGCACACGTGCGCATGGAAATGTAATGCAATACTCTATATCTTAGACTGAGAGATTGACGCGCAATTCTGGTTACTTTTAAGGTTAGAGTTATTTTGTGCCTAGGGTTCCCAAACTTCTTAAAACGGCTCCGTGTTTATTTGCATGCGTCTCGTGTCAGTTTTGAATGCATAGATGCTGGTTTATCACGGAAAGTGTGACAGGGTCGCACAAAGTATTGAAATATATTATGATACATTACTAAAATAATATACAAAATAGGGGCATTTCAGTGTCGTATTTTAGTTATCTAGCACAAAATGTGGAAGACATCAGTTGAGAATCACTGAAGTGGTAAATTAATATTTGAATATCGCATTAAAAATACTATCAATAATTTAACAGACAACATGCCATTCAAATAGTCGGTTTTGACCTTGCCATGAATATGGGTCACCGATCTTAAGTGCCCTGAAAGCCTTAATTCGTCACTGAGTGAGTGTCCCCCCACCCACCCCAAAATCACTGTGTATGTCATGTTTTGATTCTTTTATATATTTATCTGATGCGCGCTGAAGTTTATTACTCTCACATTGAAACCGTTTGACCCTCAAGTCATGGCTGGTCGGGATCTATGTCTGATATGCACGAATATCGCGTATAATGACACTTATCGAAGATCTTCATGACATAAACAGATTTACCAAGATTTATCGAAATCGCATGATAAGTATTACAGTATCCGAAGAGGCAACAAGTTCACACATTCAGATGCAAGATCACTTTATTGTTAGATCCGACCCGGTGACCTAGCGGTTAGAGCGTCCGCCTTGGATGCGGGAGGTCGTGGGTTCGAACCCCAGGACCAATCATACCTAAGACGTTTAAAAAAATGGAATCTAAAAGTTGCCTCGCTTGGCGTTCAGCATTAAGAGGTTAGTGTTTGGCCTGGTTGGCCTGGTGTCAGGATAATGTGACTGGGAGGGACATAATGACACATGCCTGCGGCATGATGCCTTAGTGCTAAACATCACTATAAACCATCACACTACAGACGTAGTATTTGTTTGTTTGTTTGTTGTTGGGCTTAACGCCATTTTTCAGCACACGATAGGCTATTCATGGCGGCCAGTATTAATGGTGGAGGAAGAAACCGGGAAATCACCGGAAAGAACCACCGACCCACGAGAAGCTACTGGCAAGCTTTCTCACATATCTACATTAGCCGAATCCTAGACTCGAACACACGCAGACAGACGTGAGATGGCAGTGATCCGTAACGGACAGCGCTTTAGACCACTCGGCCACTCGGGGCCCCCACAGACAGACGTAGTAGCGATGACTGAAAAATTGTTAAAGCTATGTTTAAAAATCTAAATCAATCACACACGCGCGCGCGCTATTATTATGCGCTGATCTCGTTTATTGTAAACCTGTCTTAGACATATTAACACAAGTATACTTGACAAGTTTTGATCAAAATTAAATTTACTCTAGAGTTGTAACAAGCTCAGAGATTGTGGGAAACATATTGAAGATATTAACCTACTTGTATAGTTTCATGAAATCCTATCATACCTAATATCTAGAGTGGTAACAACCTCAGGTAAAATCCTATCATACATGGTATCTAGAGTGGTAACAAGCAAAGGTAAAATCCAATCAAACATATCATCAAGAGTGGCAACAAGCCCAGGAAATTAGATGCTTCTTGGCTCATTTTACATCATGTTCCAGGTAGGATCAAAATTGGGTTTAAAATGACGCTTCCCCCACACCCGAATGGCAATAATTTCAACCACGCAAAAGGACGATATTGCTTATAATATAACTCACTAGACTCTCGTTGATGCCATCAGCCTATGTATTAAGTTTTATCAAAAGTGGACCAGGAATATGACCTCAGGAAATCATAACTATATTGATCTCATTAATATGTGGGCTATCGCTTGTTGTGGAGCTGGTCAGATATCTTGAATAAGCCTACATGCCACGTTTGATACAAATTGAAAACATTGCAATTACTGTAGTAAGAAAATCAATCCATTGGTGCAAGACTACCTATTAATATCCTCATTCATCAAACGAGATCTTGTTGAAATCATCTATTACAAATTTCATGGAAACCGGATAAAAAAGAGTTGTGAAAGGTAAAGTTTGTCTAGTGGATATGTTACGAGTCCATGCTCTTACAAAAAGTAGCAGAAAATAGTGAAGCCAACAAGCTTTGTAAACTTTAAAAAAATCAATTATTTCTTTAGAAAATCAAGACAAAAATGAGAAAAAAAAAACCTACCGGTTTTACCAATCAAATCCAAAATTAATCGAAGAATAAAAAAAATAGAAGTCATGTTATTAAAATGTTTTAAATGAATCTGATTTCGAGTCCTGATGAAATTCAAAAATATGGAAGGCGATGACATCTTTTGCAATCTGCGAAGCCCTGTTGAGTCAACAGTTCCCTGTTGAATCACAGAAAATAATATCACAGTTTGGAATTCCCAATAAATTTCAATGATGTCTTTATCCAAGAATTTTGTAGGAGCTCTTGTATTTCCAGGGAAAATAATCACTTGAAAGTCAGTAAATAAAAATTCAATATATATTTGGAGCCCGACTGGATAATTCTTATCATAACATGAGTTATAAGACTAACTAAAATGCAAAACAGGTTCCCGGATGAGGACCAAAAGTTAATTCATCTGAGAAAACCAAAGGTTTGAAACAATAAACACGTTATTTATCACGTACTCCATATATGGCATTGCTTCACCTTAACAATTCTTACTATGAAAATGAATAAAAAGAATTTTAAAAGTTGTTTACTAAAACTCGCTGGTTCTAAATCAAGGTCAGAAACTAGATATAGCGAATCTAATACTGGTTGTTTATCAGTAAAATAAAAATGTCAGGTCAAACAGAAATGAACTGAATTTCTGGACAATGTCAAATCCGTTAAACAACGTTACATTACAAATGCATATAACTGAATATAAAAACGATTAAAACTAACAAACAAATAATTAAATTACATTTGGGTTTATTAAACTCATAGGAGTAAGTATGTTTTAATTTGTTAGTGTCAGGAGTGGAGGGGTACGTGCTAATAGTGTATACCTTGATGCTATATACAATGGATATATTCAAGGACGAAATGTGGATATCTTCATAAGAATAGCTAGACGAGCGAAAGGCGGAGAGGGAAAATATTTTTTGTATAATATATAAGCTCTCCTATATACATTTCCTACTTCGTTTCGTTTTTGAATAGGTTACACTGCATCGTTTTATACTTTAAAGAGCTTTAATAAATTTCTCATTTTTTCCACACCGATTATCATGGTTGATTAAAATAATACCTTGTATATCTTAGCTATTATTAACAAAATATTTGTTTCCATTATTTCGGCTTATGATTGATCGATGTAACTTGGGTGATGGTGTGTACGACTCTGTGATCTTAAATTAAGTAATAGAAAAACAAATCCATCAATTTTCGTAAAATCAACAAATAATATATTTCTTTAAGTTTTAAAACGAAAATTTAAGAGGATCTCACGTTATTATGAATTATATCCCAAAAAATCATAAAACATCCATACCAAGTACAAAGTTTAATGTTTCTAATGAACCCATAGTCTTGAATGTGCTGATATATCAGTAGTCTTGATGTATAGCAATGATGTTATCCAGAATCTCTTTGAATCACAACATTCCCAAAATAATTATAATTTGGTCAATGATAATTTTGTAATTCTAATGAAAAGTTTAAATAATGATTCCTCTTAAGCTGCAAATAAATTTAACTAAAATGAGTCACTATAATGATCATAACTTTTTGTTTTATCAAAGCCTAATTTAAAAACCTAAACGACAATACAGTAACCAGGATGAGGGTCATGTTCCGATAAAATTCGTAAACTAGCTTGCTTCTAGAACACTCTAATGTCATACTCAAGGCTAGGCCCTGAACCCAAATTTTAGAATATACGTTGCTTACCAATGATCATTATTATGATAAAGTATAATATAAATCATGGACAAAAGTTAAGGATATTATACAAATTAGATATACATAGCAAAAGAGTATACAGCTTGGCCTTACTTTACACGTACGCAGAAAACCTGCTACTTCTGCTTGGTCTTTTTCACTTCCTGGACTTTCAAAGTTAAATTGCAAATAAAATGAGTCTATAACTATTTTTTACTTTCTACTTTTTATACATTTTGTAACTCATTCATTACACTTTCAGAGGCTGGCATTCGTTTTCCTTATTATATGAAATACAAGCTTCAGTGTGCTTTGGACTAGTTAAGGCTGATTTTCGAGCACATATGAGCAACCATTTTGGTTATCTGTATGTTTAGATCTGTACAATTTCACAAGTACAGTATGTAACGAAATTCGAACTACAGTACATAAAATTAACATAGAGGATCGCTGACATTCTCTCCCTGTGTATATTGTAAATATAAATAACCTCACCTTACACCTGTCACTCTGTCAGGAGTACTTAATATCTGTAGAGTGACCCGATCTTACTGAGATTAGAGGACTAACACGAAATATTAGTATGTCAAATCGAATGTTAACCGGCGCTGTTTTTGTTAGTAGTTCTTTTAAAAACACACGGTACTAATGGAATGGAAAAATGGGAACCAGCCTGGAAATGGGTGAACATTAAACACAGTATATGGGTTTGGGTGGCCAGGATTGGTTAACAATGTTACATTTCAGGAAAAGAAACTTTTAAGAGCTTATCCTAGTTGTAAGTGGCAAAAAATACAGACATTGATTTATTGATGGAATTTCACTCCTTTTACAGTCATTAGTTTGGAACACTCATTATTAAATTAGCACCGGACTCTTTGGCACGGAATTGAAGCACATATTTCAAACACATACAGGTCCATAAAATGCCATTTTTCGAATCATTTCCTCTACAGAGAAGCGGAAATCAGGATTCATCTATACTGATAAATATAGCTTTGATCATGAGCACTCAGAAATTTTAAGTTATTGAATTTTTAATATCATGGTGTTTGTATTTGCATAGGTTTCTATGGGGACTGAATTAGTACCGTGATTCCTTAAGCTGCCATTTGGGATGTTATCACTACGCCACGTACTGCTCTTAATTTGAGAAATCACTGTTTTGAAGGTTTTGATAAAAGATTGGTATGAACTATACCTCATCTTATTCTCTCCATGTTAATTTCCTACCAAGCGTCGCATCCATTGCAATTGCATGGTGGCTGTTTTGTTCTAATTATATGTAAATAC
>JAEAOA010000943.1:1725000-1765000 GCA_016746295.1 Potamilus streckersoni | reverse complement strand
AAAGTATCCGAATGCAAACGGCAATTGCATGCCATCATTATTCCTAAAGTCAAAATCGCAAGCTTGATGTTAAAAAAATATAAATAAAACAATAATCTTAAGGAAAGAGTCATACAGAGTGTGATGTGTCGAATTTTGAAAACTCTTAGAAGCTTTGGTTAAAGTAATTGTATCAAAGTCAACATAATTAAAGTAGAAAGGGCTAGAGATAGTTAG
Source organism: Potamilus streckersoni (assembly GCA_016746295.1). NCBI lineage: Eukaryota > Metazoa > Mollusca > Bivalvia > Unionida > Unionidae > Potamilus > Potamilus streckersoni. The sequence goes on along the minus strand of JAEAOA010000943.1, from coordinate 1,764,784 downwards.
ATGATTATTTTCATTTCATCTCTGAACGTCAAAAGGGAAATCGTTCTAGCCGACGTCACTTGACCGAGTCATATGCTATGGTACAAGAGAATGACATAAGACCCTTTCTCAAAATCGATCGGGTAAAATGCGGGAGCTGGCTATAGATGATTGTTCAAAGGAATGTTAATTACGGCATGATTAGTTGTTTAGTTGTCTTGTCAATCCAAAATTTCTACGGAAAAGGTTTAGAAAACAGTCTATTCCGATTGGTTAATATGGATTTATGGGCGTAACTCTGTAAGAAATTAAAGGTTTTACTTTAGGAAAATTTTTCAGTCCCTCAATCTTTCTTGAAAAAAAGAGTGGTCGACTCCGGGAGCGTGTGAGACGTTATCGCGTGATTTGGCAGTAAAGCGGGAGTTTTGTCTCAGCGATGTAGACAAACTCTACATTTGAATTCGTAACAAGTACGTTTTCGTTATAGAGTAAGCGGCCAGATAGTTGTCTCAGTTAGGAGACGGACTATACGTGAGGTTCGTGGAAACGAATAAAGAAAACGGCAAGAGGTACGCAATCTTAGTTTCCCGATTTTAATATGTTATTTCATTTGTTGATCTATTTGCAAATGTATTCTCGATATGATGTATGTATGTATGATTTCATTTTGCAGGATTTTAATGAAATACTAGTCACGACATTTTATTCTTTGATTTTCTAATTATCAATTCATTTGGAGAATTGTCAAGATTGAACGTAATTAAAATTTCATTAGATTAGTTGACAAGATTGCATGTAATTCAATCTTTAATACATAGGAGTGATTAGGAATTTAAATGAATTAAGCTTAAGGAATGATGGGTAATGTTTCATAGTTTTATGGATTAACTCTATTTAAAATGAGTATGACCTAATATTAAGTGTATATCTATATACTAGTTTGTAATATTTAATTGATCACTTAAGTGTATATCTAGATGCTAGTTTGTAATATTTAATTGGTCGAGTAAACTATTTTAGAATAGTTAGATCTGAGGGTCTAAGCCATATGTAACTTAACACTGCTAGATTGGTAGAGTAAGAAGTCAAGGGGGGTTACATACGGGTTCATACGGCTGAGTTGAATTTAATTGACCACCCCTAGCGTGATCCGAATTAAGGTCAGGACAAGCCTTGACCATCTATGTAAACATAAGAGTTAGGGAGCAATTAGTTAGTGCGGCAGAATTTATGCCTTTTGTTTTCTGAGCCGAATTAATGTAAAAATATAAATATACCTGGGAATGTGACCTATTGTCTATTGCGAGACATTTTATTTATTGAAGGAAACAGCTTTCCTGGATTCACCTGAGAAATCCCTGAACCAATCACAGGACCAGAGCAAATTCTAAGCCGAAATCTAAGTCCAGAGACGATTGTTAAATCAGAGTTCGACGGACAAGAGTCCAAGACCAAACAGCTAGACAAAGATCGGGTGAGCAGGGATGAATGGAAGTCTTGATGTCCGCATAAAATTGGTGATGGAGTCTCTCATCGTTGCACTCAAAGGTCTCATCTCATTGGCAATGAAGATAGTATATTAACGTTGAAAGTAATTTTACATTTAAAAAAAATTTGTATTGTCTTTTTATTTGAGTACATGTTAGTACCATTTTCCTTTCTTTGTAACCAAGTCATTGATTTCTTTTCATTTTAAATTCTGTTGATAAACTGATTAAATTTTATATTTGTTCATTGAAAGGGAGCTCGTCGTGTTTATTTCTTCAATATACTTGTTCAGTGACCTGCATTCTTCTTTCGATCTATCCACACTGGGTAAATTACACCGCGGAGGTCATTCCCTAGCAACGAACCGTAGTGAAAGAGGTTGGTGTGTTTTGAACGCCGCCAATTTCCCACACAGAAATTTCCCACACACGCCGCCAATTTCCCACTATATGTCTCTTATATAGTATGACAGAGAGGGTCCAATGTCAGAACCGGTCATGGGGGTAATCTGAGGTATTTGTGTCACTCTTGAAGACTTTTCCTTAAGATTATTAATTATAAAAAAAACAAGCTCGCGTCGAGTACCTGTGGTCAAAATCGGCGAACAGTTTTTGCATTTTCTCCAGTATGTCAAAAACTGAGCAAAGTGTATAGAGAGTGTTGTTTGGAAAATTGAACTATTCTGGATTACGACCAGTTTAAGCTGGAAATTACTAGACGCAGTTAGGATAAAGGAGCATTGATGGAACTACCGAGGGGTGCAAACCGTTGCCTTTCCTTGTGTTATATTGTTACAGGTTAGGCTCAATGTTCTTTGTAACGATCCCCTGTGCTGCTGTGCGGGGCCCTAGACACTTGCCTCGCGTGCCTTAAAATGGCACTGACGTTTCCTCCTCTATAAACGTGCATAAATTAGATTAATATATGCGAACAAATGTCTTAAGAATTCACTTTATAATTTAAATTTAATTCTCTCGAAATTTTTATGCATTTGTTTTTTTGTCAAATTCATGTTAACAGTTGTGAGATGCAGTCTTCACTGCACGACGATGTACACAGAGACTCACGTGATTTATGATACATGTAACTACACACAGGATTACGAGAACAATAGCAATCGGAAACACCTAACGTGTCATCTCTAAATAAAAGATGACATTTCAGTTCACACACGGATCAGAACAGGTCGAGATTAACACTGTCTAAATCATCCGTCTCAATTCATCTTAAACCCCACATATACGGGCCTGAAAAACAAATGTCATAAAGACCAACAAGAAGAGTATGTCTAAAACTGATGAAACAAATTTTAATGTTGCTTTATGATTATTAAATGAAACTGTCTACAATAAACAATGGACATTTCACTAGGCCTATAACGAAATGAGCTAAATCCATCTATTTGGAATGCAGATATCACACTTAAATTTTTCTATTTGAAATTTACTTGAATTTTTTTTCCCTACTTAATGGACTCTTAGGATTTCAAAATTCCTATCGCTTTTAACATATTATTAAGTTCAGTGATTACAGAATAGTCACATGTAATCACTTATATATAGTGCCAGGTTTGGGACAAATTAGGCCTTGTGCTAGTTAAGTTGAGGCCACTTACTTGGGCCCAGAAGGTGGTAGGCCTACACAGGTAGCCAGGCATAAATACTCAGAAAATTTAGGAGTAATTAAAATAGTCATAGACTTTTAAAAAAATGTTACGTAATTTTTGTTTTGGCCAAGAAGACCCCCTCCCTTCTTTGCCAACAGGTGCCCTGTGTGTAAGCACACTTAAGTACAATGGTAAATCTGGCACTGCTTATATGGTACTGTCTAAAGTGAAATTCCGGTTAGATGCGTACGTAAATTGAGAAATAGTATGTCATATAAGCTCTCTCTCTCTCTCTCTCTCTCTCTCTCTCTCTCTCTCTCTCTCTCTCTCTCTCTCTCTCTCTCTCTCTCTCTCTCTCTCTCTCTCTCTCTCTCTCTCTCTCTCTCTCTCTCTCTCTCTCTCTCTCATCATATCATATCATATCATATAATCTTTCTTGTGTTGACGTGCAATAGAGCACCAGGCAACTTGCAATATCATAGGATGAACTACAGACAGGTAAAGTCTCAAGAAGTATTCATTTTAAGTAAACTGTAATGAAATGGTATTTCTTTCCACAAGTAAATTTACAGTAAATGTTATTTCTTTTAAACCATTACATTTATAGTAAATAGTATTTCTTTCCACAACAACATTTATAGTAAATAGCATTCATTTGCACAAAAAAAATTATAGTAAATGGCATTTCTTTTCACAATAACATTTATAGTAAATATTATTTCTTTTCACAAAAAAAGAAATTTATAGTAAATGTTATTTCTTTTCACAATAACAGTTATAGTAAATGGTATTTCAACAGCATTTAAAGTAAACAATTTCTTTTTACAACAACATTTATGGTAAACAGTATTTCTTTTCACAACATTTCTAGCAAATAGTATTTCTTTTCACACAAAAAGAAATTTATAGTAAATAGTATTTCTTTTCACAACAACGTTTATAGTAAACTGTATTTCTTTGACAAAATTTATAGTAAATAGTATTTCTTTTCACGACAACATTCATAGTAAACATTATTTCTTTTCACAAACAGCATTTATAATAAATGGTATTTCTTTTCACCGGTACATTTATAGTAATTAGAATTTATTTTCTATAGCAACCATTATCATGAATTGGTCATAATGATGATTATTTTATCGTTTCTCCTCTTAGTTTATTTATATTCCATTTGGTTATTAATCACAATATTTTACTCGGTTTTGTAGACAATTTCAAATGCGTGTTGTTAAATGTAAATTTGAACAATCTTTTATTTATACATCACTTGTGAGGCTGTTTTCTATCATACTAGTGCTATCAACAGCACATTTTATTTCGTCATGTATTTATTAAGGAAGTGCAAATTGTATATTAATAAAGCCGATACCCTGTTCGATTAGCCACACGTTTGACGGTAAATCTAAATTATTCCTATCGGTATCAGCATTTCGATTTATTTTGTGATAAATAAATTGCGCGATGAACATACAGAAACTCTTCTTATTCACTAGTTTTATACGTATAGGATATTTTCCACCGAATACAAAAGTCATTATTGATGATTTATGAAGACGCGCACAATATTGATTCCGTAACATTATTCAAACACTAAACACACACAGATGTAAACGTATTTGTTGTTGTTGGGAATTTGTAAAATGTGGGTTTGTTATGAATTCGTTTTGTCTGTGTGCAGGCGCGTTCATGTGTCCGTTCAGTAAAATGTACTCGCAGTATTTTAAGTACTTTGCATGATATAAACTAAGAACATAACACTCATTATCCATTTCCACGAACACACATTAATTAGCCATTGCTACATACACACACTAATTGTCCATTGCCACATACATGCAATTGTATCTATTGCCACGTATACGCAATTATTATCCATTGCCACATATACGCAATCATATACATTGCTTCATACATTCGTTATTTATTGCCACATAGACAATCATTATTTATTGTCACATACACAGATCCAGTATCCATTAACAAATACACACAGCAAGTATTCATTGCCATTTACACACATTAATTATACATTGCCACATACACACATTACTTATACATTGCTACACTACACACACAAATTATCCATTGTTACATTACACACTAATTATCCATTGCTACATACACACACTAATTATCTTTTGCTGGATACAGTCATCCATTGCCACATAACACAATCATTATTTATTACCACAAACGCACATGCATTATCCATTGCACATACACACAATCATAATACATTGTCACATACACATACTCAATATCCAGTGTCACATATATTTAATATCCAATAATGTATCCTAATTTGAATTTTTCGATGGATCCAAGTCTCTCTTTCCAAGAATGGTATTTCTGAGTACTTTATATTTCCATAGAAGAATCACTTGAATCATTATTTGAATACAGGACACAACAATGATACAACTGGTTGTGCTCAGATAAATAAGTTTTCCACTAAGATTATAAAGTTCTCTACTATTATCTGATTAAAAATTTCATTACGGAAGATCCCAAATGTTTGCAAGATAAAACCTGAGTTATATATTATTAGAAGCTCTGTTACTAATATTATAACAAAGAATATGGAAAACACAATGTTATTGACGCAGACCAAGATATGTTGTTGTTGTTGTTGTGGGTTTAACGCCATTTTTCAGCACAGGAAAGGCTATACATGGCGGCCAGTATTAATGGTGGAGGAAGAAACCGGGAAATCACCGGAAAGAACCACCGACCCACGAGAAGCTACTGGCAAGCTCTCTCACATATCCACATTCGCCGAATCTTAGACTCGAACCCACGCAGATAGAGGTGAGATGGCAGTGATCCGTAACGGACAGCGCTTCATTTAATAACAATTCTAATATTAATCCCATACTAATAGAGACGATATCAGCTGTGTATTAGTTGCTTACAGAATAAAACAAATCGATGATTCAGGTCAAACAGAAAATGAACATACTTTTGGACAATGTCGAGTCCAAAACATACATCTATCCATAATTAAAGAAACAAATTAAATAACAAACAATTCAAATTGAATGTACATAACAATATACCTATTTTACTTGACTTATGACGCAATAGACTGCTTTTTAAAACCCAAATTTTGGAAGCAAACTCCAGCAAATAGTAAACAAGTTCGTTTCCTGAATCTTCTAAGCTCGTATATATAAACAGTTTCATGGTTTAATATAACCGCTCCGGTGGCCTAGTGGTTAGAGTGTCCGCCTCAGATGCGGGGGGTAGCAGGTTTGATCCCCGGTCGAGTCATACCAAAGACTTACAAAAATGGTACTAACAGCTACCTCGCTTGAGGCTCAGCATTAAGAGGTTTGTGTTAGGACTGGTCGGCCTGGTGTCAGGATAATTTGATTGGTTGAGACATCATGCTACATGTCTGCGGCATGATGCCCCAGTGCTAGACAACACTATAAACTGCCACACTGCAGACATCGTAGCGCTACGAGTGAAAAATTGTTAAAGCTACGTTAAAAATCATAATCACATCACGGTTTAATAAACGTGTCTTATGTAACTGTATTATTTTCAACCACTGCGCATAAGTATAAATTTACCTGTTACAGTACATATGCACCAAAGTGTAAATAATGGCAGCAACTCCTATCCCACCTGATCTTTATGCGGATGATTGGTACAGTCCTGAACGATTGGGGATTACATGCACGCTTTTTATTTGTCTTACATGATCCAAAAGGTTTCGATGACCTAGTAACGTTTCAGGTCAAGGATTTTTGCAGCGAACCAGGTGAATTTCAAAATAGGAGTAGAAGAGTAAAAGTTGGAAGACAACATATTGGTGAAAATTATTTTAATATCAGATTCATGTTCATTTTATAGAGCAAATATATGGCAAAATCTGGGCCCTTTCCAATGATGACTGAAAAAAACCACTGACAAACGCTACAAAAATATTCTGCATAATATCAAACGAAATGAAAAGAGTCTCTCTCTCTCTCTCTCTCTCTCTCTCTCTCTCTCTCTCTCTCTCTCTCTCTCTCTCTCTCTCTCTCTCTCTCTCTCTCTCTCTCTCTCTCTCTCTCTCTCTCTCAGATGTATATGCCCCCTACTCTAATAAGAAGAAATTGAAAGTGTTCATACAAAATCAACATCTTTATTCTTAATAAAACAAATTATTAATGTAATCATTATAAAGACGAGATAGAATTAGAAAACCTATGATGTAAGGATTTGAACAAGAGGTAAAGAAAGAATAGAGTCTCTGATCTTTTGGTTCAAAGATTGAGATTGAATAAATGTTTGCCTCATAAACTATTAATATAATCAAATGTATGTAAACTACCTTTTTGAGAATTGACTTTTTTTTTAAAAAAAGTGGTTCTTCATTTTATTGGCGATAATATTGACTGCATTCTGATACAATTTTCTCATTGAAATACTGAAAATAATGTGAAATTTGTACCGTGTGCGTGTGTGCGTGTTTGTGTGTGTGTGTGTGTGTGTGTGTGTGTTTTCTTTCCTTTCCGGCTACATGAATTAATTAAACTGCTGCTGAATATATAAGGATTTTGGGCTGAAAGTGTCCACGCACAAAATTATGTACATGTAAGACAAATAAAATGTACATTCCACGTGCATTTTTCCTTGGCAATAACAGTTCTCGGTATGAAAGAGTTTGTCTCCGTTACATCATATTTTATCACGTTGAGGAGATAAATGTTAAATCTGTAACGTATTGTTATTTTTTTAATGCAATGTATACAATAGCATGGTTTAGTTTCTTACTACATTATAGCACCATGTTTGTGAATGTTCTCCAATGCAACTGATATTGAAACTCAAACCAGAGGTAATTGCATGCTGGGTCGTAAAATATACGTTTAAATTAAAAATACATACACTCCCTAATAAATAGAATAAATTACATATGATTATGTTAATTTCATCAGGCAAATAAGAAACATATTTCGATAGCCCGAGAAAACGCAAGGTGAAGATTAACATCTTTTGATTTAGACAATATTGTATTTCTTTCCAAACTGTCACATTCTCTACATGTCATTAAGCCTGGTGCTGAAAAAAACAAACTCTCTCATAAACGACACTTAAAGATCAATCGCAACTTGTAATAATATCAGCTGGTTCAGAAAGGCGGGATGTGAGACAAATTAATGAATAGATGTGATTTAAGCTCTCTTCTAGAACTGGTATTCAGGTATAGACGTCTTCTTCTCGGGCGCATGACAGGAAAGGAGTGAGCAGATTAAGGTAAGCCCGGAACCTGAGGCAACCAGATAAAATGACCAAAAAAACTCGCAATCTCCTGAAAATAAAATCGACGTGGATTGTTAGATTTGTTTTATACTTTTTCTTAATAAAAGTATTTTAAATTTATGTACGACTAAGTAAATTTCTGCAGGCAGTTCATAAATTATATAAAAATGTTACATGATCAAAAATGATTCTAAATGCATTTAAAGATTTGTATATAGCATTCAGATTGTATTCCTATCCAACAATATCGAATGTGTAAGGCCAAAAAGTGATTTTTAAGAACATAAAACTATCCGAAAATTATATTAAAGAATATATTCAAAATTTGAGTATAATTTTAAGTATTCTTTGTTTGTTTGGTTGTTTTCAAAGGTGATGCATATTTGCGTTAAATGGCAAATATTTATAAATATTTCATCAAAGAAAAATGTGTAATTCTGTATATATAGATACTTATGTACATGAAATCTCGGAAACCAAATATCACAAAGCACGGGCTTCGAAGAAAATTTTCGTGTCATTGAATGTTAGATGAGAGAAGTTTATTAAATAATTTTTCTACTCAGTATGAAGTGCTTCGCGAAACAGGTATGGATGAGTAACAAAACCATTAAGAACTAGCTTGTCCAATTCTCTTTGACTTCATTTCATTAACGTTCCAATAGTCAGCTATTATGCACTTATAAAAAGTATTAGACATTCTATTCTTTTAATTGCTACTAAAGAGAACACCTCAGGGAACCCAAGACTTACCCATATTGTACGAGCTAGATTTGTAGCCACAGGCCTGTTGGACTTCTGGGGTGTCCCACCCATTCGGATAAATCCCCACCCCAGCTCCCATCAGAAGACCTGAAAAGCAAACTTCAGACAGTTAATTCGTTTCTACTCGGTTGAAGGAAGGTGGCTGGAGAGAAAAGAAAAGAGACAGACAAGCATGCAGTTTTAGAGTGGAACAGGCAGGTTGGAAGAAAGATAGACAGTTTAGATAGAAGGGGAACTAGACAGATCGAACAACTAATACATGAACGAACTTCCGGCTTTGTGGTATGTAGGTCGTTTAGGCCATACATTTTGATAAAGGAAATGCATGTGTCAGCGCACAGAAACGAAATTCTTTTTCTTACAGGAAACTTAATACGCATTGCGAATAGATGCGAGAACTGGCATAAGTTTTAAAAATAGCTAACTGAATTGCTATCCAACTTTCCAACAAGTTTGGAGTTGCGTAAGACTTAAAAAGCAGACAGTTTCAAGTGTGGCTATTAGTTCGCACAAGCAAAAATTAGGTCAAGGTAAAAATATTCTACCGTTTGTTTTAGGGTTATAGTATTGAATCTTCTGTTTCATCTTTATTATAATAGTCAACATTCTGTGTTCGGTTTCATTGATGATTATAATATTCATTTTTTGTGTCATGTAGGATTATAATATTCAACCTTTTGATTTATATCGGATCATAATACTCAAAGTTTTGTTTAATTTGAGTATGAGATCATATGTTACAGGATGTAACAGAGTTACATTTTTATCTTATTTCCCACTGTACAGCATCCAGTAGTGGCCTGATTTAGTTATTTAAGTTAATTTCAACTAAATTGTGTCTGACACTAAAAATACCGGTATTAGGCAAACGTAAGGTCTAGCAATACCATCTATGTGCACATGACACTAAGTTGGGATTGGGCAAAGGGCTGGGCCCAGTGCCGGATTAAACCCTGTTGAGGCCCCTAGGCAGTCCAAATTTCGGGACCCTCGCAAATTATATCCTAATACGTCAATATCAAATCAATTCAATATTTTTTTTTTCGCGGGGCCAGTGCCTACCCTTCTTATTGGGTAATCTGGCACTGGCTGGCTCTAGACATATCCTCTCTATACACTTGACGCTAAATGGGGAATGTGCAAAAGGTTAGGCTTAGAAATCCCCTTTTTGTACACAGGATACTTAATCGGGATTATGCAAAAGGTTAGGAATATAAATACCATCTATGTGCAAATGACAATAAGTTGGGATTCCGCAGAAATTTCTAGGCTCAAAAATAGGAGACTGCTGAATAATAACAAAGACTTCCGAAGCCATCAGAAGACTGCAGGATGATAACAGAGACTTCCGAAGCCATCGGAAGACTGCAGGATGATAACAGAGACTTCCGAAGCCATCGGAAAACTACTGGATGATAACAGGAGACTGCTTATAGCCATCAGGGGCCTGCTGAGTGACAAATTTAAACTCTATACATAAGAATAAACATCTCGGATGGAGGTACAGAACTAAGTTTTCTGTCAGTCTACTCCAAAGTTTCTGAGATTTGTCACCCATGAATGAAACAAATATAAGAAATTACAGAATGCTCTAGCATTTTCGCAGAGAGTTATGTGTTAAATATAATGCAAAGAACTTAAAGATTTAAAGGTATATGTACTTGTATATATTTGATAATACGAATCAGTTTTCTTTACTGTAAATTTTAAATTTAGTTTCTTTTACATAAATGATAAGCAGTTAATGACAAAGAACTAAATCTTACTTAGAATATGAAAATAGACAAAATCATTTGCATATTATTATTGTTTTTAGTGACACTTAGCAGTTCTACACGCTTACAATGCAGAGTCCATAAAGTGAACATAAATGGGTAGTAGTTCCACTTAGCAGCTCTGCACAAATACAACGCACAGTCCAGCCACCCAGACTATAGAATACCAGCTAGTCAAAGGCTTGTATTCTTCACACTCAGGCGTTAAACGTTGGTTTATAGACCAAAGGAAGCCTGCAAGGTAAACGGGGCGTGTTCTCATCCGCCACGTAGCCAGGCAGAATGAAGACATTGTCCGCTACGTTTTGATTGGGTCCGTCCACAGCGACATCCAATCGGAATTAAGATAGAGGGTGGGATCAAACCTTAGATCAGAATTTGAGCTCAAACTCGCTGTAAAATTATCAGTACACACCAAGGAAAATTTATAAGCAGTAGGTTTGTTACTAAGAAGGTAAGCCACTCATAATTTGGCAATAATCTTGGGATCAGAAATGTAAGAGGAGAAAAAGCTTCGACAAGGTCAATAAGTCACTTATATTACAAAGTACAGTTTTTAAATATCTAAATAAGATGTGACTGACAGGAGAAGTAGCAAAGAGGATGAATATCATTAGAATAATCCCAAAATTTTCTCTTTGCAAAAAAATGTATTTTAAATTTATGTACGACTAAGTAAATTTCTGCAGGCAGTTCATAAATTATATAAAAATGTTACATGATCAAAAATGATTCTAAATGCATTTAAAGATTTGTATATAGCATTCAGATTGTATTCCTATCCAACAACATCGAATGTGTAAGGCCAAAAAGTGATTTTAAATCTATCCGAAAATTATATTCAAGAATGTATTTAAAATTTGAGTATAATGTTAAGTATTATTTGTTTGTTTGGTTGTTTTCAAAGGTGATGCATATTTGCGTTCAATGGCAAATATTTATAAATATTTCATCAAAGAAAAATGTGTAATTCTGTATATATAGATACGTATGTACATGAAATCTCAGAAACCAAATATCACAATGCACGGGCTTCGAAGAAAATTTTCATCCAGTAGTGGCCTGATTTAGATATTTAAGTTAATTTCAACTAAATTGTGTCTGACACTAAAAATACCGGTATTAGGCAAACGTAAGGTCTAGCAATACCATCTATGTGCACATGACACTAAGTTGGGATTGGGCAAAGTTTTACTAACAACACTTTGGCCTTTTTGAATTTCTATTTGACATTTTGAAATTTTATATTTGAAAATTTATTTTATTTAAAGTATGGAGTAGGGCCTGGTCATTGACAAGAAAAGTGAGTCAGGTTAATAAATAAAGACTCATGGCTCTCTGCAAAGCGGCTTTATAACCAGCCTCCTATATTCAAAATTATATATGAGAAATGAATCGGAAAATAGCTATCACTAAAACATTATAAGTTTAATTTATCTCATAAACAGCTTACATCATTTCTCATACGAAATTCTAAAATTTAATTTAAAAAAATAAATCTAATAACTGAATATAATTTAATAACAACTTGAACATAATCTGGTTTTAAGTTGCAGTCCTTACACATACACATATATAGCATTCATACAATATAGCAATACACAAATAGCATGCACAGGACGTAAGCAACCCCTTAGGCAAGGGTCACTTGAAATAAAAAGGGATGCACCTTCTCAGTCTGATGATTAAAATCGGAAAGAGAAGCCACCCATTAGATATATTAGAAAAAGAGAATACCTCACTTCAAAATCTGGTTTTCGAAATTCTTTTGTAAACATTATACATCTGCAACAAAGCGGGGGGTGGGTGGTTTACACACAAACATATAAAAACCTTTATTGTTTTGGCATAGGGGGCATCTGTCAGGTACCTCACTTGAGTATCAATACACTATAGCAACCAATTTTTGACACAAGTCCTCAAAATTGCAATAAACTATGCAGCAAAAAAATGAAGAATAAACTACCAAGTGGGAAAGTTATGACAACAGAAGTAATGGTTGACCTGAAGATCCTCTGTGTACCTGCCCGACACCAGAGATTGCACTTTTTTAACTTGATAAAGACTATTAATACATATGCGATAAATAGCTGGTGTCTTTTGTGAATGGCTATATTTTGGTGTATTGTGTGAATTGTGATAGCTGGTGTCATGTGTGAATGGCTGTAGCTGGTGTCTTGTGTAAATGTAGGTGTTTTATAGCATACTTACATAGGATAAAAAGGCAAATGTGTTCTAGTATACTTACACACATAGAATGACAAGTGCTTTTAAGCATGCTTACATACATAGGATGGAATGACAAGTGTGTTTAAGCATGACTACAAGTATAGGATAGAAATACAAGTGTGTTCTAAGACGCATACTTACATACACAAAATAGAAAGACAAGTGTCGTTTAGCATATTTACATGCACAGCATAGAAAGACAAGTGTATTCTAGAATGCTTACACACATAGGATCGATATGCATTGAACCTATTACTATAATTGATACTGACCAATGCATTTACGTAAGACTAGTTGTTGCTTGTGAATAACAGAAAAGATCACCAATGGAATATTACGCGTAATATGTGTGAAAAGACAACTTAGTTTTCAGTATCCCATATGGATTTCTCTAATAACGCCTGGTCACTAGGTAAAGACTACAATAGAATGACGGCTTATATCCAAATGTTCCGGATGCATTTCTCTAATAACGCCTGGTCATTAAGCACATACTGCAGAAGAAACAATAATGTGTTACTATCAGATTGATCGATGGCCAATATCTAATTTTGTATAGGTAAATATCCCTATGTAACAAATCTTGCAAGCAATTGTAGAGGGAAATTACCCGCGATAACACATGACAAGCTCTAGAATCTATATTTTTAATTTTCATCTGAAATGCGGATAGGAAACGCATTTTTGTAGGTTACTTATGAATGTATCCTAACATATCTGCGTTCGAGAGTTTCGTTTCGCCGGATGTCTAGGTGTATAAAAGACGTTATTTTCAATTAGCTTTTACGCTCGCGCACGAGACCCATGATTTTCGTGTCCTGGCCAAAGTTTACTACATATCTCATTCTTGTCCTACTTTTTTCCAAGGTTCATATGTCCATATTCCGTTTGAACCCGTCTGCTTTATATTTCAGACTAAAAACTCTAAAATCCGAAAACAAACTATGTTCTGAAACCGGTAACTTTTGGCCAAAAATGATCGCTTCCAACATTGGCTTCTCCCGCTGTATTTTGTAAAGCCAGTAGAAAGTCTATATGATTTGGCATCTTTATAGAGCTATATCAATCTACTGTTTGGTAAAACCACCTACTTCGGTGTGTCGTAAATGATGTTGACAGTATAGAGCATAGAATGAGGGTACAACCTCATGACGCTTATACGTAGCACGCAGATAAATGAGTCAATATAAATTAGAAAGGAATGAGGCTGATAAAACAGTTGTGGTATATCTAAGTGTGGCAGGACTAGATATATGTAGATGAAAATCATGATCCTTATCGGCGTAACGCAAATGTCATGTTACTTTCAATTTTTTAAAACTTTACACTGAGATTTAAATGCTTTCAAATTAAACTTGATTTGTATTTGAACAAGAGTCAAAAATGCTTCTGCCAACTGAACTTAACTTGCACGGTATTCCTCTGTCCAGGTTCAACTGGAGACACATGGAATTTAATCCTAGTATCAACAAGATTTCGACAGCATTTGCAACATACTAGATAATGTTGTTATCACATGACTACTTTGCAACATACTAGATAATGTTGTTATCATTTGACAGGTTACTTTTTACCAGATTTTAATATTTCAAGTCATTTTTACTCACGACCTTAGTTGAGTATATATATCAAAAGCAAATACAGCAAAGTAATTTGAAAACAAAAATGTTTGATTCATTTGGAACTGTACATACAGAGCGTGACTTAAGTGATGCAGAAGGGAATGAAACTTACAAACATTTAGACAGATTTTGTAACTAAGGTCCAAAAGATCTATTTTCGGAAGTTCATGAGATTTCTAAAATAGTTTAGTATTAGGTTTTTGATGGTATTCGTATGATATACATAGCTTCAAAAAGAGTGATATTATATTGCCAATGCAATCACATGGGTCACAAATTAGGTGACTTCAGTTAGTACTGTAGCAAGACAACATATAGATGACACTGTAACTAAATCTGTCCATTGGAGATGATCGACTTAACTTCAGTGTTATACAGTATGACCGGCATATATTCCGTATTATGAAACATGGCGAATAAACATAAATTCTGGTTTAAGTTTAACTGTTTGGTTTCGTATTCTCTCTCTCTCTCTCTCTCTCTCTCTCTCTCTCTCTCTCTCTCTCTCTCTCACACACACACACACACACACACACACACTAATAAGCGTGAGCTTTGTATTATATAGATTCACGTTGATGCTAAATAAGCAATTTAGTTTACATTTAATTTGAGTAAGTTTTTGAAATTCCTTTTAACTTTTGGGAAACCAAATGTGTAACATAGGTTTCAAATACACCGCCAGCAAGGCTTATGTATATCTGCTAAGGATGTAAACAAAATCTCACAATTAAGTTGGTTAAAGGTTAATGAGAAGTATGTCAATTCGTTATAATAATAAACACTTGTACTCATGCATAGAGCCCATAATTTTTATTTGAGCCACTTTGTCAGATGAACCGTTCAAAATATCCCTTACTGTTCGTTTTAAAGCTATCATTTGTACAAGAAATTGACCCAAAAACTTAATTTAAATGTCACAATCATGTTTTTTTTTTACAAAAATCCCTGATTAGTTTTTATCAGTATATTTAATGCAGAATTGTTCACATTTCTGTGTAGTCTGTCTTAGTTAAATGGAAATTAGCCGAGAAAACAGTCTAGTAAAAGTAAGGACTGTGATTAAAACATGGAGTAATTTCCTCTGACACCGGTTTGTTTAGCTCATTACAATTTGATATATTTAACGAGATCCTCGCGAAAGCATATATATATATATATATATATATATATATATATATATATATACTTAAAAGGTTCTTTTAGTGTAAAATCGTTGTTCCTCTTTAATTCCATATTCCTAACAGTGATGTTCGCAATGATAAATGACCAATAGAATGACATTAATGAGAACGTGACTTAATATAACCTTTTCAAAATATTCCAAAGCAAGTGCCCTAACATAAATACATGATTAACTTTGTTTAAATACTTAAAGGTCTGTTGATAAACTATTGCTGCAGGTGTTTCACGTTAACATTATCCAGAGATAAAAGCAGACTAAGCTCTTCAATCAAAGAGGCAACTTAAGTCACCTCAAAGAGTATAAGATTTATCACGTAAGCTCGATCTGATGACCACGTGATTTTGATAGATGAAGATGTAAAATATTTTGCACCTGTTCTCGGCATTTTGTTATTTATATTCTTATGGTATTTTATCGGCGATGGTGAACTTTTAACAGTTTTAAGCCAGCGCCTTGAAGGTTTGATTTCTTTTCTAGAACGTAATCATTCCTTGGCCCCATGCATCACATTCTTGTGCATCAGGTGTCGGTTATGGTGAACATTTTGTGTGATAGTGGTAAAGATACACCATATAGGAATCACGGTACAAATTCAGTTCCCATGGTAAACCTAAGCAAACATAATGACATTAAAAATTTTAGTACTGAGTGTTGCAAACTCAATACTGTTAAAGGACTGGAATTCCATCCATAAAACAATGTCTCTATTTTTTTCACTTACAACTAGGATAAGCTCTCCAAAGATTTTTTTTTTCTTCATAAGATAACCTACATTACTAACCAACCCTGGCTACCCAAACCCAAATATGCTATATTAAATCTTCGCCCATCTTCAGGATTGTTCCCATTGTTCCATACCATTAGTACCGTTTGCCCTATATTCACCCTTGATTTTCTTGACAGCCCTAGGAATAGTAGTTCAATACATAAGTAAGCAATGTGCATAGTTCTGCTTGTCAAAGATTACATTAGTAAATATTAAATAATATTTCAAGTTCATTTTCACCTAAAGAGCAATGGTGCATTTCAGGCAACTATATAAGTATTTGAGCTTTAATTAAGAAAATCAGAAGAAAAAAATAAAGCTGTCTAATAAAAGTCATCTTTTTAATATCAACATTTATCTCTCTTCAATTTAATACTGAATATATTACCAGCCTTGTCATATTATGTAATTGAGGGGTTAAATGTGAAAGTAGCCATATATATGTACATGTATTATTTCAGAGAAAGATATTTAAATGAGAAAAAATACATAAAAGTCCTCCCAGAATACATATAATTGAACACTAAGGTAGGATAGACATAAATCTATTAAAATGCAAAATATAATGTTTCAAAACATTTACTGAAAGAAATTAGTGGGATGCAAAGTCATGAGAGGTCATCTCCATTAGGTATGGTGGAAGAGACCTTTGTGACCATATCTGATGCAATATGTTTCCAAACACAACTAGGAAATAGCATATTGCTTGCTATATATAATCTAAAGATGGCAAATTGTATAAATTTTATATGTGTATATGTAACAAAGTGCTTAATACTCCACCTAACATAGTCAAAATCCACATCCTGTTCCTCCTCCCTTCTTCTTGGCAATAGTTGACATATCTCAATATGTTTAATATCCCACTGAAGTCACTCTGTGGTTTACAAAAGGTACTAATTTTACTTGTTATCCACAAATTTAACCATAAAAATGCAATTATAGCAATGTTAATTGCACCTCCATATGTGGAATCATTGTAGTGCAGTAGCTGTCTATAGGAATCATGGTATTAATTCAGTTCCTATAGTAAACCTATGCAAACACCATGATAAATTCAATAACTTAAAATTTCTTAGTGCCCATGATCAAACCTATATTTAAAAGTACAGATAAAACCTGGATGTCAGTTTCTGTGTAGAGGAAAGGATATGAGCCACGGCATTTTCTGGAACTGCATGTGTTTGAACCATGTGCTTTCAATTCCGCACCAGTCAGGTTCTAATTTATGTACTGAGTGTTCCAAACTCAAGATTGATAAAGGACTGGAATACAATCAATAAAACAATGTCTCTTTTTTGTCACTTCTAAGTAGAATAAGCTCTCAAAAGATTATTTTCTTAAAACATAAAATACATTATTAACCAATCCTGGCCAGCCAAACTCATATATACTCTAATGAATGTTCTCCCATTTCCAGGCTGGTTCCCATTTTTCCATTCCATTAGTAACGTGTGTCCTATATGACGTTTGCCTTCCGAATCTCCTATATTCACTGTTTTGTACCAAAACCATTGACTGTGCTAAACAAACTTTCATTCTCTTTTTTATAAATGTTCTGCATACATGAACAAAGAAAGCACTTTATTGTAGAATCACTTGACCTTGTAATAAACGCGACATGATGGTCAAGTTTCCTACACTTTCTGTAACAAACTTTTTTGGGAACATTTAAAAATTATACCGTCATTTTATTCATAGAATTCATGTTTAAACACCTTATATTAAAAAGAAGCATGCATCTACAAAAAGTATCCCTATGTGATAGAGGATAAATCATGGTATGTGATTCCAAGGTGACATGTCCAGCACAGACGTATTCTAACCAAAGCTGGCTTAAAAGGTGCGCCCTATTAATATATTGATTCTTTTCTTCCTTTTCAAATCCCGTTAGCTCTGTTATTTTCTGTCCGATTTAAAAAAAAAGAAACAAGCAAAAAACAAACGGTTATTAGCTCTGTTATGATCTAATCTGTCGGATTTTCAAAACCTGTTATCAGCTCTGATACAGCTGTCCAATTTTAAAAAGCCGTAATCAGCTCGGATATGGTCCGTCTGATTTTCAAAACCGGTATCAGCTGTGGAATGGCCTGTCCTATGGTCATGATTGCTAAGCCCCAGATATAAAATTATGTATAAGCTATCGTCTACTGTTTTGGGATGCCATGTGATTGCTGTCTAAAGGTTGCCGCGGGCTAGTGTTAAACTCTTACCCCCACTTTACCGTGACCCGCCAGAGACCGGAAACTTGAGTTGGCGTAAGCGACCGCGCGCATCATTTAACAAAGGCTTGTAGTTATCACACCTTGTGTTAATGATTACTCCTATGATCAGAGGAAAGCCCGCACGGTAAGAGGGGCGTGTTCTCATACGTCCACACGTTGACTGGCAGCGGGAGATACATTGTCTGCTAAGTTTGGTTGGATCGGTCCACAGCGACATCCAATCAGAATTAAGATAGTTTGATTACAATTTAAATCCGAATGATAACTTTCATAACTCGTAAGCGAAGTTAGCTTCTTCTATACAGATTTCTGAGCAATAGGGATACTCCGAGAGAGCCACTCATAATTTAGAGGAAAACTTAAAGGTAGATTCTAAGGAAAGACAAATGTTCGGAAAGGTCAGTAAGTTGTTTGCTCGATTTTTGCAGAATATTACGGCATCATAATTGTACTTATCTGAAGTATGTATACTTTATTAGTAGGATCATTTAGTATGTAAAAAAAAAAAACAAACCTTTGTAGTATTTCATTTACATGCGTATTTGAGAAATGGGCTTGAGTTTTACGTAAAGAATTATGTAGATTGTTAGCTTGTGGTCAAAATATATTTTGGAATTCGCTATTATGTTACTTCGTAGTAAACTAGTGCATTTATTACTGCGTTATGTTAGTGTTTACAAATGCTTTAATTGTGAATTTGGGAAATGGTTGAAGTGTAAAAGATTACTTACCATGGATGTGAATGAATGTGTGACCGAATAAATTTAATAGCTGTTATCTGATGATAGGATGTATGTAGTGTGCGATGATAGGGCAAATGAAAAATATTGTACCGTTCTTGAGTGGCAGGGTACACTTTCGTAAATTTGGCCCCTGGAAAATTTCTTAAGGATTTTGTGTGACTTTTCAGCTATTATTGTTTAGTAATTAAATATATGGATATAGTAGTGATGTAGGTGTTTCGGGCTTGGGTTGTTATTGAAATTGATGTCAGGCATATACACCTTCCATAGATACTCGGCAGTATGTTGATATGAAATACCAATAGTCGGCTAGGAAGAATAGCTAGCCTCCCATAGCAGGAAATATGGGTTTGGGGCAAATAGAATATCTCAAAAACGGCTTGGATGACAACTTTTCAATTGCATCGTCCTGTTTAGTACACATTATTTTGCAGAATTGTCATCTAGAAAAAGGGATTTTGTTTGCACTTTGAGTTTCACATGGTGTCAACAATGACTTTCGGACATGAGTGTGCCTGTGTGTGCGTGAGATGTGATTTATATTCTTAACGTAGCTTAAACCTTTTCAGTCATAGCGTTACGATGTTTGCAGTGTGACAGTTTATAGTGATGTCCAGCACTGGGATATCATGACCTGATAGCCCACCCAGTCACATTATACTGACAACAGGCCGACCAGTTCAAACACTAACCTCTTAATGTTGATCGCCAAGCGAGGCAGCTGTTAGTATCATTTTTAAGTCTTTGGTATGACATAGTCGGGGTTCGAACCCGCGACCTCCCGCATCCGAGGCGGACGCTCTAACCACTAGTCCACTGGAGCGGTTACCTTCGGACATGAAAATTGCAGATATAAATTTGGGGTTGGGGTGCATAAACGTCTTCTGCTATGAACTGCCATTAACTTCTCTGGTCAAGTGGATAATAGTCTTATGTTTTGATTTAATATAGGTTTCTAAAAATATGGACCTTTTTGACCTGACTTGTGTATTTGATTATCTATGATTTTTTTTCCTAATAGGTCATTGAGCAAATTTGTACATAAATCTGGCCCCCGGCCTCTTATGTTTAAATAGAAAGCATTTTGGCGGACAGAACTTCCGGTTCAGTTGCGTCCCGAGTCTCCAAGAGATGGAGATAGAATTGAGATTAGCCGAACAGTCGGAGTAGACAGAAGGCTAGTCAGTGTAGCAAATGTGGAGGAGGAGAAAATGAGTCTGGAGGAGAAAGCGGAAGAGGAGGAGAATGGGCATAGAGAAGTCGAAGAGGAGCTGAAGAAACTTGGAAAAGTCGGGTAGGAAGAGAAGGAATTGGAAGAAATGTGAGAAAAAACGCCACAGATAAGTAGAATACAAAGGGAGGTGGAAATCGATCTCACACTGCTAATGAAGTGATGCAACAGGCTATTAAAGGTCGAGCGCAACGGTGGCCAAACCGCGGCTCGCGAGCCGCATGCGGCTCAAATTAAAACTTTACCTTTGAAATATATATATATATATATATATATATATATATATATATATATATATATATATATATATATATATATATATAATTATATATAGATATATATATATATATATGAAAGTTTAAAAAAATCTTGACCAAATCAAAGGGTTAAAAAAAAATTGGGCTTGATTTAAATTTTAAAAGTTGAAGGAGCAATTGGTTTCTGACTTGTTGGTGATGTAAACTGTTAAATTTCTGGTTCCGGCTCCGGTAAAAATCCGCATTTCGAAGTATTGACCATTACTGTTAGTCCTACTAAGGTTAGTAACTTATTATTTAAAAGTTTAAATCAAATATGGCAACAAAATACAGGAAACGAAAATATAAAGAAAACAGAAGTTTTCTAACAGATTGGGAAGAGGACTTTGCATTTATCGATAAAGACGGTAAGCCAATTTTCCTCATCTGCCAAACATCGCTAGCAAATTACAAAGCTAGCAATTGGAAGCGACACTATGAATTAAGAAAAAGCGAGCTTGCTGAGTTAAAGTCTGGAATGTGTCAACAGCAGACACTACTTTCTGCTTTAAGCAAAGAAGGTGTCACTTCAACTGAGGCAATATCGCTCGGAATATTGCTCGTGCTAAACGACATTATTCTGATGGGGACTTTATTAAGAAGAATATCGAGGAAGTAATTTCAATATTGGATCCAAATAATTCCTGACTTCGGCGATTGATAACACAAATTCCAATGTCACGCCACACTACTGAGGGACGCATTTCAGATATTAACGCTGATATTAAAGGAAAAATGACGAACGATTTAAAGAACGGTGTGGCATTCAGTTTGGCTCTTGATGAATCAACAGATATTCAAGATACACCACAATTGGCGGTGTTCGTTCGTTAAGTTTCATTAGACGTGGCTGTAAAAGAAGAGTTATTAAACATAGTGGCACTGGAAGATACCACTCGCGGTACCGATGTCAAGAATGCCCTTGATAAAACACTGATGGATGCTGGTGTATTACTAAATAAACATTCAAATGTGGCAACAGAAGGAGTACCGTCAATGCTTGGCAAAAATATAGGTCTGATGGGGCTTTAAACGAATGATACAAAATATCTGGATATTCTTCCTGTACACTGCATTATTCACAGAGAAAATATTGCAGCCAAATATTTTAAATTCGAAAGTGTAATGAAAACGGTTTTATAAACTGTGAATTTCATTCATTCAAGTGAAAAAGTCACCGGCAGTTCATAAACTTCATTGGTGAGCTAGATCTCGAAGACAAACCAGATGACCTTTCATTCCACTGTGTTGTTTGGTGGTTGTCTAACATCAATGTTTTAAACAGATTTGTAGACTTGCTTGAACCCATTACTGCTTTCCTTTCAGAAAAAGACAAGTCTTATCCACAGCTGGCAGACGAAGATTGGCTGGAAGATTTGATGTTTCTAACTGACATTATGCAGCATCTACAAAATCTGAACCTCTCGTTGCAAGGAAACGATGAGCTTATTTCGGATCTTATACATACTGTTTTTAGCTTTCAGAACAAAATACAGGATCTTTAAAGAGATATCATGTCAAGGGAGTTTAAGCACTTTCCTCGTATTCAGAATAGAGTCAGCTCATACTCTGATGGTGGAATTCAACTTAGAAAGCTTTGGACATATAGAGATAGGTTTACTGGAAGATTTCCAAGCCAGATTTAATGACTTGCGCCAACAAATATCCTTTTCCGCTTTTCTCATAAATCCATTCATAATAGACGTAATCAAAGATGGTTTCCAGCTTCCCATGAACATTGTTATGGAACCTGCTGCTGAAATGGAGGTGTTAGAGTTACAGGAAGATCAGGGCTTGGCGATGATACACAAGTCACAATCTGTGATGGATTTCTGGAAGCTCGTGCCAGAAGTAAAATATCCTCAACTTAAGAAAGATAAATGCCGACTTATATCCATTTTCGGTATAACTTATTGCTGTTAATCTTTGTACTCCACAATGAAGTTCATAAAATCAAAGCATCGAGAAGTAACTAGTAACCATCATCTGACAGAACTTCGCACCACAACTACTAACTACAAACCAGATTTAAAAAAACTTGCTAGTTCAAAGGCGTCTCAGCAGAATCATAACAATTAATGCTCACTATAATTATGAGCATATATGCAGTGTTTCTATTCATAAATTATACATATTTAAATATTTGTTAATTGTGTAACTGTAACGCATATATTTATTCAACATACGGTTAAGGATAAAACAAATGAAATGTCTAAATCATTAAATTCGAATAAAACTATTTTTTTAAAAATAAATCACAAAAAGATTTTTTCATTGCGAGAGGGGTCGTTACCCATAGTGCTTCAATGCGGCCCTCAAATTTTTTTTTATGTTTTTAAAATGGCTCTCTGTTACTACAGGTCTGGCCACCCCTGGTCAACCGGAAGGAGTGAAATTGGAAATTTAAATCGTTTTATCATTTAATTGTGATTCATTGAATTTCACCCTTATATATATATATATATATATATATATATATATATATATATATATATATATATATATATATATATATATATATATATATATATATATATATATATATATATATATAAAACCATTTAACCGTCAGCATTGCTGACTGGGGCCTCGGAGCTTTACATCCATCTTTCACTAATTTAACTTCCAATCAAAATCGAGCCTGTATAATTTGAATAAAATATGTGCACCCGCAACCACCAACTACAACAACCCCCACACCTATTTTCAAAACCGTTATCACCTCCGAGATGGTTTGTCCGATTTTCAAAACCGGTTATCAGCTCTGATACGGCCGGTCGGATTTTCAAAGCCAGTTATCAGCTCTGATGTGGTTTGTCCGATTTTCAATAACTCCTACAGGTTCGATGTTATATTATCTATATATCGTCATTTTGACGATACAAGCAAAGTGTTTTATCGACAATATCTCATTATCATCATAATACAAGCTAGGTCTCGTAGGAACCATATATCACTATCGTAAAGATACAAGCTATGTGTTGGATCGACCTATCACGATAATGACACAAATTAAGAGTTGTATGGACCATGTAACACTAGTATGCTTATACAAGCTGATACAAGCAAGTTGTGGCTTCGACCTATTATTATATAGTGATGCAATTTAAGTGTTATATCCGCCATATATCACTGTTATAATTATCCAAGCTAAGCGTTGTCTAGACCAAATATCACAATTATGATACAAGTGTTATAACGACTACATGTCACTTTCATAAGGATACAAGCCAAATGTTGTATAAACCATATATCACGTTAATGATAATATGTTATCAATAGCGATGGTTTGTACACTATTTATTTGATGACAAAATAAAAAATCTGGAAATCGAACTATATCATGAACAATAGTACATTAATATAACAACTCCTGCATAGGTTAAAAATAATTAGATATATAGCATGTAAATACACATACATCCAATTATATACATGTAGAAACAGAAGATGGATCATATACATGGAACACCGGTGAAAGCATGTTAATTGCATACACAATTAATACAGGTTCGAATCTCAGGTTTGGCCAATGTGGATATGTGAGAAAGCCTGCCAGTAGCTTATCGTGGGTCGGTGGTTCTTTCCGGGGTTTTCCCATGTTCTTCCTCCATCATTTATACTGTCAGCCATGTATAGCCTATATTGTGCTGAAAATGGCATTAAATCCTACAACAACAACAGCAACAACAATATTGATCCTTCGGACACGCCCACCTATTTAAGTATACATTTAGACTGTCATCAATAGGCCTTCTTTGTTTTCTAATTTCAAATTAAGTTTTAAACCGGTCTAAGACATGCCCTCACAATCTCATACTACGAAGCTTTGTAGAATACACGTGCCAAACATTCCTCTATACCTTATTACGGTCGCAAAATACCACTCTCACTTCTCTTATTAATGTGGCAAATGACAATCCTCACTTTTCTAACTAATATCGCAAAATACAACTCTCTTTTCTCTTACTGCTGCCGAATGTAACTCTCGCATCTCATATTAAGGTCGAAAAATACAACTCTCTTTTCTCTTACTGTTGCAGAATGTAACTCTCGCATCTCATATTAAGGTCGCAAAATACAACTCTCTTTTCTCTTACTGTTGCAGAATGTAACTCTCGCATCTCATATTAAGGTCGCAAAATACAACTCTCTTTTCTCTTACTGTTGCAGAATGTAACTCTTGCATCTCATATTAAGGTCGCAAAATACAACTCTCTTTCTCTTACTGTTGCAGAATGTAACTCTCCCATCTCATATTAAGGTC
The DNA here is from genome assembly GCA_016746295.1 of Potamilus streckersoni. Lineage (NCBI taxonomy): Eukaryota > Metazoa > Mollusca > Bivalvia > Unionida > Unionidae > Potamilus > Potamilus streckersoni. The sequence goes on along the minus strand of JAEAOA010000943.1, from coordinate 1,739,353 downwards.
GCAAAATATAACTCTTTTCTCTTACTGTTACATAATGTAACTCTCATTTCCCGTGTTAAGGTCGCAAAATACAACTCTCTTTTCTCTTACTTTTGCAGAATGTAACTCTCGCATCACATATTAAGGTCGCAAAATACAACTCTCTTTTCTCTTACTGTTGCAGAATGTAACTCTCAATTCTCGTATTAAAGTCGCAAAATACAACTCGGCACGAGGAGGGGGAGGTGGCTTTATTCTGGCAGTTTAAGTTTTCATAGTATTTCACCTTCATCTTAGTTTAATGAGGGCAACGTTATATTTAGGAAGGACGTGGGTGAGGCATGGAGGAGGGATGTTGGCAATCGACATAAAAGCTGTCATCTGTAGCAAAAACATTGCGACCAGGTGCTTCGAACCCTTGCGCCGAAGTACTGAAATATCTTTTCGATCCGCCAATGTGTAGGTAGGGTTAACATATCGGAACCTTGACTAATGAAGATGACAATACACATCGAACAATTTTCTCTGCCATCTTTCGATTCACGCCTTTCTAGCCAGCTGAAAAGGCTGTAACAAAAACCCAGTAAAATGCTTCCTCTAATTTGAGGCAATCATTACTATTACATTGAAGTGCTAGTTTGGCACTCATTCCAATAAGGCGTTTTTTTCCATATTGATATTGGTACATTTATAACAAAAGGAATCACTGGTAACAGGAGAAGTAACCGCGTGCGTACTAGAAAGATCACTAGTCCAAAATTACACACAAAAATTCTACTGTTTGTACACATTGTACAGTTGTACCTTCCTAATAGAGTATAGAAAGTGGCCTTCTGGTTGTGGCATTTTCGTGCTGAGTTTGCGAATTAGATTTTTGTCAGACAATTATCTTATAAAAGGATAAAAGGGTTTACTCTTTTACAGTCACATTTGATTGTGTGAGCATGGAAACTGACTGGCCATGTCGGGATTTTAATATCTCCACCTGGCACAGAGATAGACGCATATGACAGCAGCTTGGACCATCATTATGACTCAATGGAATACACCGTAATATGATCGCAAACATCTTGCTCTACCACTAGAATGCATCGCAATACATTAGCCAACATCTTGCTCTAACACTATAATATACCGCAATACATTGGCCAGCATCTTGCTCAACCACTAGAATGCATCGCAATCCATTGGCCAATATCTTGCACTACCACTAGAATGCATCGCAATTCATTGGCCAACATCTTGCTCTACCACTAGAATACATCGCAATCCATTGGCCAACATCTTGCCCAACACTAGAATACATCACAATACATTGGCCAACATCTTACTCTACCACTAGAATGCATTGCAATACATTGGCAAACATTTTGCTCTACCACTAGAATACACCGCGATACACTGGACAACATATTGCACTACCACTAGAAAACATCACAATTCGTTGACAAACATCTTGTTCTACCTCTAGAATACATCGCAATACATTGGCCAAAATCTTGCGCTAAATATTGATAAAACGTCAGAATACTTAACTTTTTTCTTTCTCAATACGTAATAACTAGAGCTGGGTGACACGAAAAATGTTGCATCGCGCTACCACGGTATACCCCACTTATATCAAGGACAACATAGGTATACCCCACTTATATCAAGGACAACGTAGGTATACCCCACTTATATCAAGGACAACGTAGGTATACCCCACTTATATCAAGGACAACGTAGGTATACCCCACTTATATCAAGGACAACGTAGGTATACCCCACTTATATCAAGGACAACGTAGGTATACCCCACTTATATCAAGGACAACGTAGGTATACCCCACTTATATCAAGGACAACGTAGGTATACCCCACTTATATCAAGGACAACGTAGGTATACCCCACTTATATCAAGGACAACGTAGGTATACCCCACTTATATCAAGGACAACGTAGGTATACCCCACTTATATCAAGGACAACGTAGGTATACCCCACTTATATCAAGGACAACGTAGGTATACCCCACTTATATCAAGGACAACGTATGTATACCCCACTTATATCAAGGACAACGTAGGTATACCCCACTTATATCAAGGACAACGTAGGTATACCCCACTTATATCAAGGACAACGTATCGCACCTTTTAAAATTTCCAACTGTCAAAAGATGGAAAAATATCTTAACCTGATTAATAGCAAAAAAAGAACAAACATCATGTTATAGCCATTACTTTTTTAAAATAAAAAACGATTATCCAGAGACAAAAGATAATAACCTATCTCAGCTCGAAATGGATTTTAAAGAACCTAAATCCCGAAATTTAAATGGTGTACGTTTTAGTAGACGAATTTGCTACGTGTATGTTAATTATTGTAAACGCTTTAATACAAAAAAATAACTAAGTTGGGTGATTAAGCTTCCAAAGTAGGTGACACACTGTGAAAGACATTGTGTTAACATTAGAGCCTGCTGATATAAACATGAAGTGTTGACATCAAAGCCTTTAAATAACTAGCAGTATCATTGATATAATGGGGGAAATTCAAATTTTCAAAAGTTGGATTTGTCCTGAATATCTTTCACAACACCACAGTGACATCAGTGACATTCGTCAAACATGATTATTTGGATGACAAATATAATAAAAAGAAGCATAATTTTGTAACTATATTACACAGGAATTTCCCTACGTTCGTTACTGAGTGAAACTACTCGAGTATCAGATCAGTATAGTGAAAAAATAATGTGGTATGTATCAGGAGAATTAAAGACAACCTCGTAAACCGGAAGTACCACGCACCTCCTGCAAACAGCATGCTTTAGGCAGGTATGTACGGCCAACTGAAATGATATGCCGTATTTAAATATATGTTAAAGTATAAATCGCAGTTTTTCAGTGTTAAAGTGGCAATTTAGCACGAAAATGAAAAGTAAAGAGATGTTAATTCTCAGAATCTGGGTGTACTGTGATTATTTGCACGAGTAGAAGATACAATATTAAATCTGACTATTAAAGTTAAAATTAGAGAGCATGTAACTATACAACAGTGTATTCCTATTAACAGTTTTATAATGTTTAGTTAATATTTAGTGAAAGTAATACCGCGTTCTTGTGGGCAAAATTTAAACACGCATATATTAGTTCATTAACAACGTGTTCGTGTACGTTGTAAGCCTGTTATACAATTATGTTGTTTTATATGCAAGCAATTGTGTTTGATGGACGTATCAGCTTATGATCATTTATGTATCTATTGCATACTTGATTGAAAATATGCCATTCTTTATAAAAAGCATTAACAATAATGACGAGGACAACGATGGTTTTAAAATAATAAAAATAATAATAATGATGATAATAATAATAATAATAATAATAATAATAATAATAATAATAATAATAATAATAATAATAATAATAATAATAATAATAATAATAATAATAATTTAGGAGACAAATAGGTATAACTCGTTACATTTAAAGGTTGATACATGAATGCGACTTCATTAGGAAATATTACATTCGCAAACATTCGTCAATGCTCACGTCCTTGAGTATAAGGACGCAGAAAGTCTTGGAATTAATATCATTTATTTCTCTTGCGAAATACACTATACATATGTTTTCACAAATAAACTCAACGAATGTGCAAATTTAAGTTGATGCTGAACGGAACAGTTATGATGTTTGCTTTAATTTAACTATATATAAGTTAGCGCTGTCTATGATAGATTTGTGACGAAAAACAGGGCATTTAGTGCACTAAACTTGTTCTTTCTAGTGGTTGTTGTTTTGCTGTTGTGGGGCTTAACGCCATTTTTCAGCACACGATAGGCTATACATAGCGGCCAGTATTAATGGTGGAGGAAGAAACCGGGAAATCACCGGAAAGAACCACCGACCAAAGAGAAGCTACTGGCAAGCTTTCTTACATATCCACATTCGCAACCAAGACTGAAAAAGCGCAAGACTCGAACACACGCAGACAGAGGTAAGATGGCAGTGATCTGTAACGGACAGCTCTTTAGACCACTTATTCACTCAGGGCCACTTCTAGTGGTTGTAGAACTCATAATATAACTTGCAAATATATTTTTCTTCTTAAAAAAAAAAAACTATAACGTGCCACTGATTTGCATTTCTATCGCTCTTCGGTTGCCACAGTAGCTTAGTAGGTAAAGTGTCGCACTCGTAATCCAAAGGCCGAGGATTCGATAACTGACCATGTCAGAATGGGTCCGCTCTCCTGGTTTGTCATTGAGAAAGGCAACCAACTCCCATGATATAGCCAGTAATGTATTTTAAACTATCATTAAAACGAACCAAGTAACCAACCAACCAAGCAATTGTCATAAATAATCAGCACGTAGATCCATTTACACCTAAATATGCTTGAAATACTAAACGCATTACATAATCTTGTGTGAAAGCATCAAACATGGAAACAAGAAGTACACGTGTATTTTGTGTATAACAATCATAATCATCATCACCATCGTCATCACCATCGTCATCACCATGATCATCATCATCATCATCATCATCATCATCATCATCATCATCATTCTTCCTATTGTTTGTATTATTCATGTTTTTATCGTTGAAGCTGCTCTTGCTTTTCGTCTAAAGCATTATTTCTAAACAATTATAGGTCTAATACATTCATCTTGGTGGCAAGCGCCGCTATAACTCAACTGGAATCCAAATACAGCACGAATTTAAGCATGAGAATGAATTTGAAATTCTCTTATAGAACCAAGAGTCCCAAAGACTGAAGTTAGAATTTCCAAAAGCTACAAAAATGACAATGTCCCTAAACTATGTTGATGTCGACATTAAAATGAAGGCTTTGGAGATATTTATAACTGTAAAACCATTCTCTTTTTTTATAAAATGAATTTCAAAAACAGTAAGCGACTTTGAAATGGGGGAGGGGTATAAGTCGGAAAAATATTTCAAAATTCTATTACAGCTCCAATCTCCTCGAGCCTCCTTCTTATATATGAGTTTCCGCAACTAGTCTATACAAGCTGGTTGTATTTATAGTTTTAACACATGTGAAGATAGAAATGTAGAGGTTTACAAACGCAACGTTTTTGTGTTTATTTGTTTGTCGTAACTATGTTTTGTATTTGCCTTTGAAAAAGACTCATTAAGAGTCGAAAGCGCTTAGGCTAGTTAGTTACTAGTTTCGTACTGTTCGTCGTCAGTTTATTGCATCTATATATATATATATATATATATATATATATATATATATATATATATATATATATATATATATCTATATATATATATGTATGTATGTATGTATGTATGTATGTATGTATGTATGTATGTATGTATGTATGTATGTATGTATGTATGTATGTATGTATGTATGTATGTATGTATGTATGTATGTATGTATGTATGTATGTATGTATGTATGTATGTATGTATGTATGTATGTATGTATGTATGTATGTATGTATGTATGTATGTATGTATGTATGTATGTATGTAGGGGAGTGTAAAGTCTTATATTTAATTAAGTTTTAATCGAACAAAATTTTAAAAAGCGGACATCTTGTGAAAACGTGCCTTCGAATTTTCCTCAATTAATTGCAGTGTGTGTCATTACTATAGCACTAGTTTCAGACGTCATGCAGTCATTCACCTAAACAAATATTCAAATTCCATGCAATTACTTCTGCTTGTGCACAGTGAGACAAACTCTACAGTATATAACCTCTTTTAAAAATGCATATACTTTTTTCCAGCCATGTACAGAATAAACCTTTTTAACAGGATTAAGAAAAACAAAAAATACTTGCCAACATACAAACTAGAAATTGTAGCAAAAACAGATGGAAAACGACTGCAAATCTGATACCGATACACTTCTATCAAACAATATATAGCCATCCATCTATCCACACACACACACACACACACACACACACACACACACACACACAAAACACCTCCCACTCATCTACTTTATCATATAGCACATTAACACGCTATACCATACCTTGGAATAATAATTATTTGTATATACGGATAGGCTTGTGTGGAAATGCTTGCAACCATGCACTAAATTTTCTAAGTAACTGCGTACCGACAGTTATACAGGCCAATCAAAGAAAATTAAAATGCCATAAATGCTTACTTTATTAAATGAAAGGTGTTTTTTCTACGCGTTTCCACAACTTTTTAATTTCTTTTATTACCACAGAAAATTAGGCAAACTGTCACATTATGCAAGTGTACTAATCACAATAAATCAGTTCAAATGACATTTATTCACACCATTTTGCAAATTTACCTACGGAAGTAAATTTGCACAAGTACATTTATTACATGTGAAGGAGATAATAAATAATACATAATGGTAAGGAGTAATAAAGAAAGCGAAGTGTAAGCAATCGTTATATGATAATAACGAAGTTTTAAGTGTATGATATGACTTGACTTGGGTTTCAGCTGGCACCATTCTACCCCCCCCCCAAAAAAAAAATCGTATGCTATAAGAACTTTCTCTGATCTTCTCGACTGCATTTAATAGACATAAGTAAATCTTAGCACCGACTGGATCTAAAAACTCAGTTAGTTGCAAATGTGTATGATGACGACTAATTAACCCTCTATGGCATTTGCTAAGTGTTACTAAGTGGATATATAAGGAGTATCGTCCCCTGAAAAATCATGCTATGCCAAAAAGATGAGTTATTATACATTCAGTTTTTTGGGCATTTCTTGAGAAAGTAATATAAATTAATCATAGTCTTTTATTGGTGTTGGCTGTTGGTTGGTTGCTGATTTGTTGGCGTTAGTTGGTCGGTTGTTATCAGTTGTTGTTTGGTTGTTATTGATGGTTGTTGGTTGTTTTCAAATAGAACTTGTAGCAGCTTCATCATGCCAAGGAAATGGTAGCTCTATGCCTTTGGACATGAGCCATGTTTTTCATAAACTTGGCAAAACGTATGTGAGTATGATATAGTATCATTGTCGTTCGCATCCGGAGGTTTACTGAATTATTAAAAGATCTACCACTAATCTAGACCATCCTGTTACGTTATATATTTCTATCAGGATTAGTGGTGGCGATTGTGAACATAAGACGAAAAAGAAAAGATATCGTTAGAGGAAGGAAAAACGAGGATATGAAAATGGGAATTCAAAAGCGCTATATAGATTCACCCATGTGTTTTCAAGAACATCTTGATGCATAAACTTGAATCAATCCTTTTTCTTATTACTGAATTGTCTTAAAATTTTTCTCCTTTTAGAAAAATAATTGTTCAAACATTTGTGTGAAATATATAATAAATCAGCAATCATGGCACATTTAAAAAAGCATTTGTGACTTATACACAGAACTGTATTTCTTACATAGTGGTACATATTGAATGAGATACGGTCGTGATTGGTTAACAACATCTGTAGGTAGCCTTTAACCAATGAAATTGCGTGTGTTTTGAGGGAAGAAAACAAAAACATCTACGAAATCGATCTTTGTTCAAAATCACAAATTGAAAAAAATTATATAAATCTTACATGTGTATGTGCACATAAGTTCTAATAAATATATACTAAATTGAAACAGTCAAAACAAATAGATTCAATTTTTTTTATAAACGTGTCTCATCTTACCGGAGCAAAGCTGTATAATCCCAGCTGCCTTTGCCACGGACGGAGTGACTACACCTCTAATGCACACTGCCAAAATACTTGTAAAGGCCACCAGCATTGCAAGTCCACACCCTACCCCTAGGGTCAGTGTTGCTATCTGCCATGATATACTGGGGATATCCAGGAACGTCGTATATCTTCCACATTCCAACACCATCTCAATCTTACCTTCCACCTGACGGGGATAGTTACACCGACGGAATACACCGAAATACACTGGGGTTTTGTCTTTGTCATACATGTGTCCAGACAACCAGTAGGGCATGTAAAATCCTATACTGCATCCCACAGAGGCTATGAATGACATAATTGCCCAGAATATTCCAACCCCTGACAAACTGCTCATGACTGCAGTTTTATTTGTCTGTTGTTGGTATTGTAATCACAAAATTAAAATCTGTACAAACTTTATTTCTGCACACTGCTGCTCTTGGCACAAATTTCTTCCAGGACTCTTCAATGCATAATTACAAAATACTCGTTAAATTTTTTTCTCTGAACATTTTCCAGCAACTCTACGATAAATTTTTGATGAACTGACTTAACAAAAGTATAGTGAACAAGAAAAAATAATTGGATTTTAAAATCCGCTGAAAAATGAAGGGATCTTTGAGTACAGTATTGTTATTGTATGGCGAGTACTCGCTGCCCTGTCACTTGGATTTCAGTCCTCCTTGTCATATCAGGCGTTGATTGTTCGGAACTTTTCACGATTTATCATTTGTTATATGTTATTAGCATTATTGCCGCTTTAAAATGAGTGACGTAATGTGCCTCAATATTTATCCAATATTTTACGACCAGGAATTTTTAGAATAAAGCCAACAGCCCCTAGATACCCAAACGGCTGAGTGCATATCCATTATTGCACGAGCGGAAGCTAATGCTGCACTCTTTAAATACGTATAACAAACACTATTATTCTCGCTAGGAGAACCGTCGTAGTTGAAATTAATTTTATATATTCTTCTTCATAAAAAATGAATGCCTTTTCAACCCATGCCAGCAGCTACAGAACATATAGTGTTATCAGTTTGTCTTGCTGAATTGAGACCCGTTGACACATAAATGTAAATCAGGTCAACAATATATCCATATTCCATGTAGGTATAGTAAATATACTGTAGTACTAGAAATCGCTTGATTGAAGTAGAGGCCCTGCTCTGCTGCTGTCTTATCAATGGATTTATACGTCTCAGTGAATACCGCACAACCAATCACAAAACCTATCAATGTCTCCACCTATAGTCTATTTCATTGTTATCCACTTAAAGAGTGTTTTTTTTTTTCTATCTGCAATTGGATTTACTTGCAGTGGATTTTTCAGAAAAAGTCAACAGAATTGTAAAGACTTTTCACATGTGAAAACAATTTAGGGCCATTATAATAGGACTTGGTTCAAACATAATTTGTTTCATCAGTCTTTAACGTATGAATTTTAAATACGATTTTTCTCATACACAAAAGAAATTAAATACTACATATTTAGATATCTCATTGACGTCAGAGATTTTAATCATTGTCCTTTGTACAAATTTGTTTGAACTGTAATGGTGCATTGTTGGTTGTTCTTTATTCAGTAGAGTGTCATTTCCTGAATCTTGGGCAACACAGTCTATGCTCGGCAGATTTGCTGTCACGTTTAATTGATGATTCTGCAATAGTCATAAATTACGACATTTGGTAATGACTCTACAATTTCAGCACAGTTGACAAAATGTAAATATTTGACATATTTTAAAAGTACAAAGTCTTATCTACGCACGCTTTTGTCTCTTAAAGCGCGTTTCTTCTTACAATTATTTTTATTAAACGTATTTTACTTTTACCATTTACGAGATATGCATGTATCTTGTTTTAATTGTAATACATCAAGTTACCAAATAGTTTCAACATCTTTTATTTTCACATAAATGTTAATGAATACGCAACAAAATATTTCAAAGGAAACTCTCCATGAGCCATTATTCCATTATTGCAAGAAAAATTGACAGGGAGTAAAACTTTAAGAAAACAAATAATACATTGGAAGCTTTGTTATACTGTGACTTTGGTGTAACGAACATGGTTTATTTTACAGTAACGTTGGTCATAGTAATGCACTCGCCTTTTCACCCCGTAACGTTGGTGCAAGATTCTCTTCTGAATATCTTTGCCTTTTGTGATTCTTCACGTTCGGACCCGTATTCCCAGAAGGCATTACGGTGGCTACGTGCTGTACTGGACTAAAAAAGTATTAGATCGAATCCGAACATTCGACGAGCTCTGTTTGGCTGTTTTGATCTGTCCTTGTTTAATGTGATTGACTCCAGTTGACTCAGCATTAAATTACCTGTTTTCAATATTTTGTCTCCGTGTATATAACAGTGCCAAATTAAATCCTCTGCAGCTGATAGACAGTCGAAATCTCGACACACACACACACACACACACACACACAGACACAGACACACTCGTAAATCAACTCCTTATACGTAAAGATCAAATCAATATCATTTTGATCCGTTGTCGCGGGGCCCCTAAAAGGTATGGGGGCCCATAGCCTGGTGCCTACTCTGCCTACTGGTTATTCCGGCACTGATCTTGATCTGGAAAATAGAAATATGTTACTTATTATTTGTATTTCTCATTATTTGTGCGCATGTAGACAAAATCTTGCAGAACATGAACGGTAAACAGCTTACACCGTAATAAATCTGCTCTTTCAATCTGTTTTTCACTTTAGCTAGCCAACACGTTTGAACACAAAATAAAACATAATTTTCACGTTCCAACCACATAATGGATATATTTCATACAGTGGGTTTTCACTCCGTACAAATCTTCTGATTCCGCTGCCAGGGTAACGCTTAGGTGACGACCCCTGTCAAATTTCTTAAGACTATGGTGTGACTTTTCAACTGTTATTATGTACTAATTAGAGATATGGATATAAGGCTGAACTATATGTTCCGGGCTTGTGTTGTTATTGAAATTTATTTGAAGCACGTACACCTCCCATAGTTACTCTGGAACATGCAGACAGTGAAATACCAATAGTCAACTAGGAAGAAAAGCGAGCCACCGACAGCAGTAAACACGTGGGATCAGGGCAAGTAAAATATCTTTTTAAAAATAAAACAACTTGGATGAAAACTCTTTTGACTTGCATCAACCTGTTTATTATATAGTGGGGGGGGGCAAAATTATCGCATAGGAAACGGGCTTATGTTAGCACTGTAAGAATTACATGGGGTCCCAAAAATGACTTTCTGATGGTTGGGTGCATATATTTATTTTACTCTTAACTGCCATTGACTTCTCTGGTCAAATGAATAATATTCTTTGTTTTAATATTGCTATCCGAAGATATGGGTCATTTGTCCTCACTTGTGCACAATTTTATGGTTATTTGTTTATACCAGGCAGGTGAATGCGGCATTAAATTTGTACATAAAATCGGTCACTAGCACATTTAATCAACCTGTCAAATTCCGTGTAGATGATTACCACAACAGGTCCCGCTTGCATAGGACGTCTCAGGAAATGAGCAAAACTGCTCAAATTGTGCATGCTGTATTATGTATATTTAATTTGAATTCTTTGTTGGCTTTTATTTTTAGTATTTTGTATTTCATCTTGTCCAAAATCAAGCAATAGTGTACCCAACCAGTGACATTTATTCTGTAGACTACACGATACACAGCTAATATCTCTATGATTTTGGATTAAATATTCAGATTATTATTAATTGCAAACATGTTTATTTCAGTTTAAATTAAAGATACAGTTTTGATCCTGACGTTAGAAACTTCCAGAATGAAAATTTAATTTTTAGTTGATAGACATTTCAGAAAATAGTAATTGCGACCTAGGTCAAGTCTGGGTACATATTGTTTGGCTAATAATTATTCATTCTTGCCTTAACATTTGAAACAGAATCAGTCTTACTGCTGTGTTCAGTTTGGGTAAAATTATTTATTCAGATTATTATTCACTGGAACTACAAAGTGCTCAAACATATTCATTGACTAAGACATTAATTTGGATCTATAGTGAATTCAGACAAGAACATTCTGGATGATATCACTTGGAAACATTAAACTATTGTTAACACATCACCACATTTCCAGCCGTTGGCACATTAACACATTAGCACATTCGAGGCAACAGCATGTAACTTAATTGGAATACCACTGGAATTCAAAAGGAATTTCATAAATTTGGATTTGTCATAGAACGTTTAGGACTACCGGTATTTTGGATTTAATTGACGATGTTGTAGGTTCTTTTCAAATGTTCCATTTTGGTCTAGATAATTAAATGGTTTGTTGGTTGGATTTTACAAAAATAGTTGGTTTTCTCACTTTGATATTACTTAGTTTAGTTGTCTTAGTTTAGGACCATAGAGTCATAAAAGCTGCATGTTGAGTTTAGTACATTTTCAAGTTGAGAAGTTGTATAAAAAAAAGGGCCAGTGATTGTTTAAATAGAAACTTAAAAGAATGTTGTCCCAGGAATGAATCGCGAGTATCAGCTGTTGAACTCCTTACAAAGTTACAAGAGTTACGATAAAATTTACGTTGTTTTTACGATACAGGAGTTCCTCAAAATGTTAAAATGAGTTTCCTTTAGATAAAGTTTTGGTTGTTTTTGCAATATATGAATTGCTTACAATGTTAAAACGAGTCGCTTCGATGTCAAGTTTAGGTTGTTTTTACTAATACATGAATTCTTTACAATTTTCGAATGAATCGCATTCATACTAGGTTGTTTTCACAATACATGTAATCTACTCAGTTTTTAAATGAATCGGTGTAAGATAAATGAAAAATGATAAATTCTTTACAATGTTAAAATGAGTCACCTTAAGATAAAGTTTAGGATGTTTTAAAATGCATGAATTCGTCACAAGGCCAGAAAACGTCGACGTGAGATAAAGTTTAGGGTGTTTTTACCATACAAGCTTTGCAATGCTAGAACAAAATCGACTTGAGATAAAGCTGAGGGTGTTTTGATAATACATGAATTTTTTGCAATTTTGGTAGGAGTCGCCTTAACATAAAGTTTAGGTAGTTTTTAAATTACAGGAGTTCCTTACAATGTTAAAATTAGTCGTCTTAAGGTAGATTTTAGGGTATTTACAACACACGATTTATTTACATTGCTAGAATAAGTCGTTTTTCGATAAATTTTAGGTTATTTTTACAACGCATACACCTTCTTCCGACTTTAGTAAACATCTTTTGTCTCAGTCTGGTCTCAAAACTACTATGTGGAATGCTTTGTGCTTTCAATAAAACGAGATGAAAGAGTTGTATAAACGTTTGTGTCCCTAATTAGATATTATTGCTTTTATCAGGAAAATACCACGTATTTGTCCGCATTTAATCTCTCCGCACTGAAGTACATTTATTATCGATATTCAATGGCGTCTTAACATAAATCTTTATTTAAATGCTTTTACTCCATTAGCGTTTTTAATCTATCATATAAATCAGGTAATTACCACTTTTTAGTCCACTTGTAATAATGTTAAATGTAGACTCTGTCTCGTGCGTCTGAAGTATCAAAATAACAACAGGATATTCGTTGGATTACAACAACTTGTAAGAAAAAAAATTTACAATGTAACATACTTCTTGCATATTTTTTTCAACCATAACAGAAAATAAAAATTATTTGACTACAATTTTCGCCAAAAATAACGTTTAAGGTCAATTGAAAAAAAAAACAACCCAGTCACATCTTATTGATTCTCTCGTTATTAGTTATTAATTCATAGAAAGGTTAAATTATCGACTCCGTTTTAATGCTCTCTCTCACCCACCCACACACACTTGCATATTTTTAACGAACAGTAGAACGTGTATGAGGGTTCAAAGTGACATACCTTTGTCTGAACAGACTATATCATTTAGACACGAATGCATCCGAGTGTATACCACTGAGTATATTAATAATAATAATAATAATAATAATAATAATAATAATAATAATAATAATAATAATAATAATAATAATAATAATAATAATAATAATAAATAACTTTCTTTACCAAGGATAACACTTCTGGCTATGAATGAATCATTGGTCATGTAGTCCTCAACTTTTGTAATTGGTAATGTTAAAATATTTTTTTTTAAAAAAATCATGCACATACTCAGGTATCGTCGCACTCTCATTCTTACATATTGAACATAAATGGATAAATGTGACTATACTTGGAAACATACATATTTGAGAAATATACCATGCATAGGTACATATATTTCCACAATACCCAAATATGTATGTATGTATGTATGTATGTATGTATGTATGTATGTATGTATGTATGTATGTATGTATGTATGTATGTATGTATGTATGTATGTATATATATATATATATATATATATATATATATATATATATATATATATATAAATATATATATATATATATATATATATATATATATATATATAAATTGGAAGCACCTCGACTTCCTGTCTGCTAGGGTAGATTCATTGAAGAAGTTCCACTCAACAATAAAATCAACAAAAATGTTTAATGAGGGTAACACAACTGAGAAATTGGAAAGCTTCACCAATATGAAATATTATTAGTATTATTAGGAATAAAACAAATATACTCCTGCAATAAACACTCGTTGCTTACACTTGTATTGTAACAATTAGATGCTGACGTTGATCTTTGATGTCTTTTTCCTGGATTA